>PVLD010011497.1:0-64938 GCA_004027595.1 Dinomys branickii
CTCCTCCCCCACTCGGTGATCTGGTCGCGAGCGCCGATATCTCACCAGTTATTGGAGTCCCTGCAGGCATGAAGGTTCCAAGGTGCCAGTCTATCCTTTGGGGCTTTCTGCGCGGCCCGCCCGATGCGCACGAAACGTGAGACCGCTGGGCGTTGCCGCCACCAGAGAGCCGATCTCTGTCGGGAGTCGCCGGAGAGCTGCGCCGGCTCGGGAGGCGGGAGGGATCGAGCTGTCTGTATTCTCGGGGCGCTAGGACCCAGCAAATCTTTCTCTCTGCTCCCGGCGTTTGGGGCCCTCCGCGCGGCCCGCCCGACACGTGCGAAGCGTGGGATTGCCGGGCGTCTCCGCTGCTGGCAAGCCGATCTCTGTCGGGTGTCGCCGGGGGGCTGCACCGGCTCGGGAGGCGGGAGGGACCGAGCCGGCTGCGCTCCCACGGCGCTTGGACCGAGCCAAGCTTTCTCCCCGCGGGGATCGTCCCTGGCTCCCAGCGTCTGGGGCTTTCCCACGTCTCGTCCCGGCAGCCTGGTCCGCCCTACCCCATCTCCCCCGGCATCTCAGAGAAGTACGCCCAGTTTAAACTTCCCAACCGAGGTCCCGGCATTCACGCTCGCCAAGTCTGTCTCGAGCTGGCGGTGTTTATTAAGGAGGTTCGCTCCCTTGCTGCTCACCTGGTCGCCATCTTCCCCAGAGTCCCCCCTGCCATAACTTTATGTGCCACACATAGAGTATAATATAGCTATAGGACCAGAGGATTGGAAAACATTTAATATTATAAAGTAATGTGCACAATGTAATGTTAAAGAAAATGATGAGTGAATATAATATTTATGTAAACTTTACATGCAATATGATCTTCACTATGCAAACATATATGAACTCAACCAGAGAAAAGCAATGGGAAAATACACTGAAGAATCTGGAGAATTAATCACTAGAGAAAATATCATTGCAAAGTTTTAGCATAGTTTTATATATGTTTTCTTTGCTTTTTATATTGCAACATATGCAGAAAACAACAAAATTTTATTTACTCTTTGCCTCAAATATTCTTAGTGGAGTTGTTATTTCCTTATAAATTAATGTAGGAAATGCAATGGAGAATTATCAAAGTATGATCTTATATTTAAGAGTCTTATTATCTCTTTATATCTAAAAAATAGGAAATTTCTTTAGAAAATAATAATTAAAATCATCTTCAGCTCTAATACTCAAATGAAATTGACCTACAATTATCAACTGAAAAATTTTTGTAAAATATAATTTTGGCTTAAAAATCCCCAAAAGTTTACTCTAACAATGTTAGACATTTTTTTTTGACGTAAAATATGTAACTATGCAATGATAATGTGAAATTTGATTAATTACAAAATTTGTTCAACTTTAAAATGTTCCTAAGCTTTTTACATAAAGAAATGATACATGAAATTAAATTTTGATAGGCAATTTAAGATTTCTTAGTCATGCTTTGGGGAACAATGCAGAGTATTTGCTCATTCATTTTGTCTATTAAAGTGTCTGAAGCTGTCTTTGCATACAATGAGACTAATAGTGTGAATGCTTCTGAGGAATGTGAACTCACAGAGTTATTGCAGGCACTGTTCGAATATATTTAATATAATGGTGATTACTATATTTTAGGAAGATTTTCTGTAGTTTTTATAAAGATTTTTTGTATAAGATAGAAAATGAATGTTATTTTCCAGATAGAGATATTAAATTGAACATTCATTTTCTGAAACATTTTAGCTAGGAAACATTTTCTTAAATATGTATAAGGCATATGGCTTGCAAATGAGCAAACCACTGCAAATATATTTTTCCTTTTTTGCTAGGCTTCATGATAAAACTAGCCAGCCATACCAGACTGTAGATACTTGAATAAGTTGTTAACTGGCTAAGTACAGATACCAAGGCAAAACTTCTCACAATTTGTTTGTTTTGTTTATTATTAAAATATACTTTGCCTGGTGAAGGCTTCTGAATTAGCATTCTTTATTCATCTCATCTGCCTGTTTCCATTTCACAGCAATTGGCGATCCACTTGCTAAAACGTAATTATCATCAATATATTAACATCTGCACTAGGGAAATGGTTACATTAGTTGAACTCTACAAGAGGAGAAGAAATTGCTTTCCTTCTTCAGCATTAGCCATTTGGAGTCCAGCAAGGTAATTTACTGGTGTTTTGATGATTTAATTCTATGTTTTCTTGAAGTAGTTACCGAGTGTATAGGTTACTTTTCTCTTGTTGCTGAGACTAAATACCTGATGCCCTGAATTAAGGAAGGGAAGGTTTGTTTAGCTCACAGTTTGTGGTAGTTTCAGTCCATACTCGGCTGGCTCCCAGGCAGAGTGGCACATGGCAGACAGAGACAGTTCATGGTGCCAGAACACAGCAAAAGCAGCAAAAGCAAATGGAGGAGCAGCAGAGAGCAAGGCTCTTTCTCTCCCTTACACTGTGCACAAGCTGCCTGCTCCAGGGTGGGTTTAGCACTCACATCCAAAATCCCAGCTTTGGACCATGAACCAATCAATAATGAGAAATCCATCCCATGACTGCATGAAGTTTTACGGGGACATCTACACACAAACCCAAGTTAACTGGCATTTGAAGACGTGCATGAAATTAAGTTCTACTACTCTGTGACCAAATCACATGCAAGCATTGCACAAAGCAGCAGTAGGACCTGGTATTACTATGTGACCAGTTGTAACATCCTTTCTACACTTCATTTAGCTATGGCAGAGTTGTTCTTAGTATGTTTCTGGCTCCTGATAAAACGTTGCCACTTAAAAGGTGGAAAGCTCTCTGATCTCTGTCACCTCAGGGCAAGAGACATTCTACTGATAGTCAATATTTGCTGAATAAAGGAAAGCAATATTTGAGTAGAATATTTGAGTAATAACCACTGAATAGTTTAGGTGTTTTAATATACAGAAATCTTTCTAGATTTTTGATAAGTATATTATAAATATATAAATTATATGTATAAACTGTATTTTGGATAGCTATATTTTATATTTCATCATCATTCCTTTACCCAAACAAGTTCCAACAGAATCTTTTTGTGTTACTCTTATGTTCATTGTGTAGTCATGGACTCTGAAGCTAGTATTATGGTAATCTAGTAAAACAAATGCTTCATCCTATAAAAATAATATAAACCCATGAAAACTCATGAAAAATTCAAGATAGAAATATTTTATTTCAGTGTAACAAATTTTTATGTCAACTCAGCAATGTGGACTTTATGTCTAATGCCATGCTATTAATTATACATCACAGATTCCTATTTGGAAATAATAAATTCATAGCTTTTTAGGATGAAAGTCACTTAGGAGGAATAAAGTGTAGGAAAACCACACAGTGTAGCCCCCAAATAGGAGTAGTAACTCAGGCTAACCTTTAGCTTGTATATTTACAAAACAAGCAAAGAAAAATATTGAAGCAATTACTTAGACAATGTGTTTCTCCCAAGAAGAAAAGAATCTGAATGTAGTACTGTGGATTTGGCTCCTTTATTTTGAAGCAAGTTTATCAATGGCCTGTGTAACCTACTTGAACTGTATGAGTGTTCTGATCTTCTAGCCCTCTTAATTATGATAGGCACAGGTTTAAACAATAAATACTGAAGTTGAATTCTGTTTTTAATATAGGCAAAGGATAATGAAGTGAACTAATGAGGCTCTGTAATTGCTTCCTAATATGCTTATTCCTCTAACTATGCAACAAATGTTTATTAAATGCCCATTATATGCAAGAAACAGAGCACAATTTGTTCTGATGAAACAAAAATAACATCAGCTTCATTTGGTGAATGTGTAATACTGAACCTTGCTGCATGTTGTAGTTTTTATGGGGAACAGAAATTTAATCATGTCTAGCTCCTAGACTGTTCTTACTTACATTAGTGAGAAAAAATATTTAAATGCTCTGTACTTTATGTAATATCCTTTAGGAAATATTAATAATTCTTTCATTTGTTGTATGTAATTGTAAAAACCATAATAGCTCTTAATAATGACCAGTCACTTTTGAAACACTTATACCCTCCCTTCTTCAGTCACATAATGAAAAGAACACATATATTTGTACTCAAAAACTAATGCTTTATTATTAGCCTCATATGCAGGCTAATAAAAATTAGCCTCCATAATTAAAAATGCAGTCACTACCTTATATTTAATTTTTTTTGTTTTTAATTTTTAGCAAAAGTTGGGTAATTCCAAAATTGAGAACTGACAAAGAAACCTGTGTTTGACTCTTTACTTTTTCTAGGTGAAGAAAAGACCAAATGAATTGACCAATATCATTAAGCTAGTTGACAGCAGAGTCAGGACTAAAACCATGTCCTCTTGACTTCTAATTCATACTCTTTTTGCTATGTAATGTGGTCAGTTTTATTGTGAAACTACTGTGTAAAATAGGATATTTTGATGGTGCTTCTGTTACGAATGCTTCCATGGCTCAGTAAAATTTGTTTCCATTGTGTGAAAACAAACAGCATCAGTGCCTTAATCACGCTGAGTAAGTTAAATATGTTTAATTCTCATCAAAGATAAGTAAATGTAGTGGTGTCTATGGCATCACATGAAAAATTACTTCTAAAACAGATTACAAAATTTTATGTAAGTGGTGCTTTAAATCATATATGAGCTGGGTGTGGTGGTGGCACATGGCTGTAATCCCAGCACTCAGAAGGCTGAGACAGGGCTGGGGATATAGCTCAGTGGAATAAGCGCTTGCCTAGCAAGCACAGGGTCCTGAGTTCGATCCCCAGTACCTCAAAAAAAAAAAAAAAAGAAGGCTGAGACAGGAGGATTGCTATGCATTTAAGGATAACCTGGGCTACCCAGTGAGACCCTTTCTCAAAAAAATTTAAGAAAACATACAGGTGTGTGATTAGGAGTCTAATTTTTTGACTACATCTTCCAAGAGAAGCTAACTAAGTAATATATACAAAGAAGTTATTTAGGAGTATATATCATTGAAATCACTATTAATTTTATTACAAACAGGTCATATATCATTATGTGAGTCCTGAAGAATCCTTCAAAATTTGTGAAAATGATTAAATTCCTTCTCAGCAGAGTCTCATTCCCTTTTTGGATAACTTATGTTAACAGAGTTTCTGTGCTCATGCACTTAGACATAGAGATAGAAGGAAACTATTTGGAAAGCACTCCTGCTACTTCAAGGGGGATGCACTGTGTACTCAAGCAGGCCTTCTTCTGGTCTCTTGTATCTTTTCTTCAAAGTTCCCAGGTCTTGTGTTTCATTGTAAACCTCTGATTCACTGCCTTCTGGAGTATGGCCAACCGTAGATGCCAATAAATCAGTAAGGATCTGTTAGATCCTCTTCCGAAATTTACATTTGTTTTTCTTTTTCAGGGAACTGAGAGACACTTTCTTCCATGCTGGTATATTACTTTCACAGACTAACCAATCAACCAGAAAACAAAAAGAACCAGCCAAACAAAACGTGACAAGAGTTTTGCATAGTCATCTGAATATGAAGGTCAAGCTGCGCAACTTTATCCTCTTCTTTGAAGCCTTGTCAGAGGGCTTCTAAACACCAAAGGTGAACTATCACCTCACTACTTTCACATAGATCAGTATCACACGTGGCTCTATCTTCTAAACATCTTGGTGTCCTTGTTTGTAGGAATTTTTTTCTTCTGTCTGACAGCACTGAGACTTAAACTCTTCAGAAACTAACATGGTGTGTGCACCATCCGTCCTTTACTGGAAGACAAGGGCCTATTTCCCATATGTTCCTGTTACCAATTTCAATGAGTTCAGATTTTGCCTCTTTGGTGTACCTTGTTCTGATACCTCCTTATGAGACCAGTTGAGTAATTGTCATTTTTACTTCTTGTGTTTTTTTTTTTTCCTGTGCTGAGATTTTGCTCTGGGCCCTTGATTTTAACATTTTTCTAGAGGTAGAAATTACTGCTAGATCCTCATTAACTTTTGATCTTGAGCCATTCTCTTTTTCCTGGTCTCATAGCTAGTTGCGCTTTCTGAATTTTAATGATGTGTGTGTGTGTGTGTGTGTGTGTGTGTGTGTGTGTGTGCATGCCTATGCTGAGAACCTGACCATACAAACAGCAAATGTCAAAGCCAAATATAAAAACATACTCTTAACATGCCACAACCTCCCCAATAAAACAACTGTTACATGCAACAAGCCATCTAGGAAGCCCGCCTGCAGTGAGTCAGACTTGAAAGAAACCCTTTTGCTTTCTGCAGTGTCAACTGAGGGACCTAGAAACAACTTCTATCACAATCAACCCCAAGTGGTCTGGGTTTGATTAACTGAAAACTTAATTTTGTCCCTGGTTCCAGTTTAGAACCAGTCATACACCCTGCTTCTGTTTAACCAGGTTTCAGCTTCCCCATGCAGACACCCTCCAATTGCAGAACTTCTGAATCCTCCTCCACTTTCCTACCATTAAGCCTCTTGCTTTTCTTTCTGTCTTGGAATCTCTGCTAAACACAAGTGACAGTGGCTGATCCCTCTGCTGCATCAAACATGCAATCAATAGCCTTTGTTTTGTTTATTTAATTAGGTTTTATTTATTTTCAGAGTATGTATTTTACATATACTAGAAAGACTAGTAGGCTAGAAAAACATACAAGAATGGTGATTGGTTTCCTGGGAACAAAAAGTAACAAGGCACACCCACACCCCGTTAGTGCTCTTGGAGAGCAGTAACTGTGGAGCCACTTACAGTTCTTACCTTTTGTGATACAAGTGTTGCTCCCACTTTAAAGCTATGCCCTATGTCGTTTGTGAGCTCCTCCTAATTCTTGTGTATAGTGATATCGATGAACTGGCTAGAACAGAGCTTCTTCACTTGATTTAATTTTGCAACAGGTTTTTATTAAGGATTGCATAATGCATAGGAAACCAGAGGTAAATTAAACATATATTTTTGGCATGTGCTCACCAGGAATTTTTATTCTGACTCCGTATTTGATATCAACATATGAAAAAATGAAAAGTAGGGTAAGGCAATTACATGCCAGATGTCACAGACAGTATATGATCAAAACTCCAATTAAGATAAAATGCTGGTTAGGCTTCGTACTTGCTCCCAAGTATATCAGTGTCTCACAGTTACACCGTCGCGTCTCCACCCCCAGTAAGTCTAGGTATTAGCATCTGCGCCCTGTCATAGGATGTTCCTGTCTAGTCTCACTGATTAGCTCAGAGAAATTCTGTTTACAGGAAATATTTGAAATATATGTTTCCACCACTTTGAATTGGATATGCTTATTGTCTGTGCTTTTCCAAGCTATACCACTTGTACAATGACACACCCTTTGCGTGTTCAAAGAACAATGTTCCTTTAGTAGCAATAATATTATAATAAAATGTGTCTATACCTAAAAGCTCTATAAGAAGCTTCTGTGCAAAGTGCATTGTTGCTTTAGCCATAGAAAGGTATTCAGGAATATGCGCATACTATTTTTCAGTTTCTCATTTATGAAAACTTACAAAAGAAAATTATTTTAGTGACTTGTATCACTAAAGTCTTTGCTTCCACAGAGAATCAACTGTTTCTTCTTTTCCCTCAAAATGGTACAACTAGCACCATCTTCCTGTATTTGTTGTCCGGAAGCTAAGTGCAAAATTTAAAGCTTGAATCAGCTAGCGTGCTAATTACAATGTTATCTGAGACAAGATAGGATAAAACAAGACAGAAAGGGACAAGGAAAAATGGAGATGAGAAAGAAGATAGGGAAGAGCTGGGGTATAAGTGGCTCCAGACACCTCTGGTCTTTACTATTCCAAACCCACCTTGGAGCTGTTTCTCTGCCTTTCTCCCTACATTTGCCTTGGTATAACAACTGCATCTTTAAGAATTAGCTCCAGTGTATTTTTCCTTTTGATAAAAGTTATGCCATCTGCTGTCTTGTAACTAATTTACACCTAAAATAATTCTAGAAGCCCATGGGCTAGGGATAAGTGTTCCCAACTCAGAGTGATGGATGCAGCATGTGATGCATAACCGCTAGACTAAGAGAGTGAGGAGGAATTGTTGTTTAGCTTTTTCCTAACAATATCAAGGTGATTTGAATACCACAAATTTAAAAAAAAACTTATTTTCTTTCGTATTTTCTTCATTTCAGAATACAAGGACATGAAGAAGGCATTTTCTCAGTCATATAATAATAAGAGGGGAAATATTCAAATGCAAATTTATATAATTAAAAACCTACATTTCCTACCACATGTCCTGCCTCCTTGTTACTGAACATTTTTGTTGTATTCTCTTATTGGAGATATGAGATTATTTCTTGACTGGACTCACTATTTCAAGGAAAAACAATTGCTTCTCCAATCATTGATTCATTCATTCTTTCAAGAAGGATCTTTTGGGTGTCTATATTTTATATATTGTGCTATGTGCTTGGAATGTGAAATGCAGAATCTAATTTTATCATGCAGATATTAGCATAGCTGTTGCCCTCATTCTGGCTTGAGTGATTCAATTTTCACATACTTAACTCTTTCTTTTCAGAAAAAGGAAGTGATTAAACAAGAATGAAAGGAACAGTGCTCAGCAGCATCTACGGAAAGGGTGAGACGTTACAGAGGTTGGCTTGAGGAGTGGTTGATATGTGACAGCGAAGGCTTTTTCTCAGTTGGAAGTTAGAATAAGGAGGTTCTGAGTGAGGAGGATCATCTGAGGATCCATAGGCCTAATGACCAGTACATCCGTCACCTCTCTAGAAGGAGTTTGGCCAAATGCTTTCACACCAGCTCCTGTAGCTCCCATTTCTTACAAGAGTACATCTGGGAGACTGAATAGCAAGTAAATAATAAGCCTGTTCAAGTTTAAATGGGAGATCTTTCAATTCCTCGTACCAACAAAAAGAGCTACGCTTTTCCCCTGGCTTTCTCAAGATACATCTTTGCAGTCTCCCATTGGAAAGAGTAGGAGAGACCCAAATTATAATAGTTGATATAAATATCACCTAGTTTAATGGAGATTAAATCAGTAACCAAAAGCCTTCCCACAAAGAAGCACACAAGACCTGATGGGCACAGTAGTGAACTCTATAAATTATTTAAAGAATTATTAGTATCAAGAACAGATACTCTACATCAGTTTTAATAAGACAAATCTAGAAGATCAGGACTAGTTATCACTTCACAACCATGGGGAAGGGTAAGAAGAATAGTGGTAATTGTAGTTGTTAGCAAGAATATGGAGAAATGGAACCATCACAGATTGCTGATAGGGTAGCAATCCACCTGCTGATAGCAATTTACTTTTAGATTACATCTGAGAGTTGCAAACATATGTTCACTCAAAAATGTGCAGGCTGAATGATGACATGTACAATGTAAAATTCTAGAGATCTAATATACAGCCCATGAAATATAATTAATATCTTGTTTTAGGCTGAAAATTGATCATCAGTGAATTTTAGATGGTCTGATCTAAATAAACAAATAATAAATAGAAGGTAAGGTGATAGGATAATTTACTAAACTGTAGAAATTATCTCATTATATGTATGTCACATATATTGCACATCTTAAATTTATATAATAAAGAATTGTCATAAAACATTGATAACATAAAATGTCATTGTGTATAAACATACCAAGTAGAAAGTAGAGATTGATTGTTGCAATAATTCACATCACCCAATTATAATGACATCATGTAACATCCAAGAAAAATACTTTAAATACATAGTGAAGGGAGTATGAAATTAAATAATGGAAAAGATGCAACGTGCAAACATTAATCGGAACTTCATAGGGTTGGTTATATTATGGTAAGATAAAGTTTATCTTACACCAAAATTCATCAAGGTCAGAGAGGTAAATTTTCCAAAATAAATGGGCCTCTCAACTAAGGAGATGAAACAACCATAAATGCCCATGCACTGAACAACAGAGACCTAAGAAACCTGTCTACAGTGACACACCAGGACTCTACTCCCGTTGCCAATGGAGCCCTCATTTCTGACTGAAACCTTCTGAACCTGGATGTTACACCCTGCATTTGTTTCAGCTCATTGATCTTCTGGCCTCCAACCAGAATCATCCTTAAGGATCTCCTCACAGCATTTTGTGGCTTCTGTGGCCTGGATCCCTAATGCTTTCCAAACTTATCCCACAAACCAGTTCCAAAGATGTCTACACCACTTGGTCAGCTAGAGTTAGAGAAATGACTCTACTCTTAGTATCAAATTTCTGTATCAGTCAGTTGTCCCTAAGATGCCCCTAAGGTAAAAGATGAGAGATTTAATTTGGGTCACATTTCTGGGGACTCAGACATGGCTAAGGAAACCTCAACCTGTGGCATCTGGGAAGCAGAGAAAGAGCAAGATGAGGAGTGAGAAGGAGCCTGGGACAAGAGCACGTCTTTCCAGGTCTAGCCACCCCCCCCATGACAGCCCAATGGATCCCACCTCTGAACATGAGAGTTTGGGGGACATTTTAGTCATAAAGCGTAACACAATGGGAATGCAAAATTATACTGTCGAACTAGAAAATTAGACGTGAATTTGTTGGTTTCTTAAAGAGTAGAATTGCTCTTCATATACAATCTAGTAATTGTGTTTCTTGCTATTTATTCCAAGAAGAAAACGTGCCTACACAAACTTGCACACAGATGTTTATAGTAGCTTTATTTGTATCTGTCAAAATTTGGAAATAGCCAATATATCCTTTAGAGAATCAATGGATAAACTCTGGTCTATCCAAGCAATGGACTATTGATGATTAAAAAATCTAACATGTCATGAAGAGATGTGCCAGGAATGTAAATTCGTGGAGCCCAATATGAAAAGCCTGAAGATGGGGCTGGAGATATAGCTCAGTGGAATAAGGGCCTGCCTGGCAAGTGCAAGGTCCTGAGTTCAATCCCCACTATTGCAAAACAACAACAACAACAACAAAAAAAAAAAAAAACAAAAGAAAAGCCTGAAGAAGGTGTGATATTCTGGTAAAGAGGAGAAAAGAGAGTCAGTGAAAAGTGCAGTGGTGCTGGTGAATGGGGAGGGAGAAGGGTGAGTGAATGGAGGACAGAGGAATTTTAGGGCATCTGAAATACATTGTATTTCCATAAAATGTCACTGAACTCATGTACAACTCTGTAAGTCCAAAAGCAAATCTAAGTTTTGCATGAACTCTGGGGGAAAGTGTTTGGTCAGTGTAGGTTCATCAGTTGTGGCCAACGTGCCACTCTGCTGAAGAATGCTGGCAGGAAGACAAGCTGTGCATACGTGTGGGCAAGTGGATGTGAAATTTATGTATCTGTGTTCTGGTTTGCTTAATTAAACAAAATTGTCATGTTACAAGTCAAAACACAAAATCAGTTGCATTTTATAGACAAATATCAGTCACACAGAGGCCAAAATTATAAATACTATAACATTGATTTTTCTCTGAAGAAATGATATAGGTATAAATTTAAGAAAACGTATGTGGCATCTGTGCTATGATATTATAAAATGTGGATTAAAGAAATCAAAGAAGAAGTAAAACACTGGAACATTTCATTGAGAGGAAAATCCAATAATCATGTTAATTATCCTTAAACTGATATAGAAGCTTAGTGAAATTCAAGTCAAATTATCAGTTATATTTTTGGCACAGCAAAGCTTGTTTTGTCTGGAAATGCATATGCCTTAGAATTATTCAAGTAATTTTTTAAGAGTAAGAATATAACGGGGCAGGTTATCTACCTGACATTAAGATTTGGTACACAGTAATGGTAATCAGGACCAGGGGTGCTACAGAAATAGACACAAGAACCAAAATAAAAAAATAGAGAACCCCGGAGTGCACTCCCTTAAACATATGCAACTGATACTTTACAAGGATGAAAAACAGTTCAACAGTGAAGGTCACCTTTCAGCAAGCAGTGCAGAATCTAACCCGAACGCAGTTCCTTTTATAAAACTTCGCATGTCTCGCTGACTTAAATATACAATATGAAAATATATGAATTTTATATGAAAAACAGAAAATCTGTGAAACCTAGGGCTATGTAAGAAGTTCCTAGCATTGAGAATAAATGCACAATCCATAATGGGAAAAGCTAAGCTGAACCGCATCAAAATTATTATTTTTTTGTCTTGTTAAAACCTGTGCAGAGAATGAAAGCACAAGGCAGATACTAAGAAACTGATATTTTCAAAACACACATTTGAAAGAATTTGCATTTATCATATATAAAAAACTTTCAAACATTTAAAAAGCATGCAAAAAAATAAAGCTCCATGGGACATCAATGAGAAGATGGGCACAACACATGAGCCAACATCGCGCTGAAGAGGATATAAAGATGGAAAATAAACTCATAAAAATATATGAAACATCATTAGCCATTAAAGAGATGCAAGTTGATGAATATGAGATATTGTTACTCAATTATAAAAATAAGAAAAATCTTAAGAAAGTGACAATGTCAATTGCTCACTCGGGGAAAAGATGAAGGGTTCAGAGATTTCATCAGAAAAGAAAACGAAGGGTTGGTGATATAGGTCAGTGGCACAGCACCTACTTGGCAAGTATGAGGGCCTGGGTTTGATTCCCAGGACCAAAAAAAAAAAAAAAATGATAAAAGAAAAAAAAAAGATGTAGCCACTCTAAAATAACTTTTAAGAACTAAATGTACATATCACTTAGGATTCGGTACTTGTGCTGTGGATCATTTCCTTATAAAGAAATTTTACATTCATGCAAAACGTTTACAAAAGTGTCTCTGGTGGTTTTAATTATAATAGCCACAGACTGGAAATTTTAATAGGTAAATGGGTAAAAAGAAACCTGTCATACTTCTGTCACAGAAAATTACTCAGCATTAAAGAGGTTGTCAACATGCACAACTTAGATAGATGGGATCTGAAAATTATGTTGAGTATAAAACTTCAAACTCAAAAGATTTCATGCTTACAGTCTTATTTATACAGCATTCCAGAAATAACAAGATTACAAACACAATTCTAGACTAGCAGTTTCCATGGATTGTATGTGGTGCTGGAGGATTGCAGCCATTGTTGTAAGACACCAACTACGCACGTGATGGTCCCTGGAATGTAAACTTAGGCTAAGTTAGAATTAAACTACACACAGACACATGAATGCATACAAGCACTTGTGCACACGCAAACTTACATATTCAATCAGTGATTATAAAACTAACAGAGCTGAATGAAGTGGAAGGATTTTTGTAAGTGAATGTCTTTGTTGAGACTTACTATGTATTTAAGGAAGATATTCCCACTTTGGTAAAATTGGGTGCGGGCTATAGTGATCTCTAAAACTATATGCGAATCCATAATTACCCCCAAATAAAAGCTAATAAACATAAATGAAAGAAAATCGATAAATAATTTGACTTATTTAGGAATCTTAAGACCACAGAGAAAGGACTTCTGGCTTAATATTATGGGATCTATTTTTTTGAGGATTATGTATTTCCTTAAATTCATGGGCACACACATAATTTTTTTATTTCTATCACTGCAGACCTGATTGTTAAAAGCACTGTTCTGTATGAACTTTTATGTGCAGAGAAATGAATATTCCTTGCATAATCTGCAGAAAATGCTACAGGTGCTCTCTTTGAATCATAGTATTTCAAAACAACAATATCCATATTAGTGCCTGACATTCTGATTTCATAGCACTCAAAATAGAATGCTGAAAAATTAAACTTTCATCTAAGTTCTTAAAATTCACCAGCTTGCACCTGTGTGAAGCATCTTTCCTTTTAAGCTACCTGACTATTG
Organism: Dinomys branickii; assembly: GCA_004027595.1. Classification (NCBI taxonomy): domain Eukaryota; kingdom Metazoa; phylum Chordata; class Mammalia; order Rodentia; family Dinomyidae; genus Dinomys; species Dinomys branickii. The sequence continues at coordinate 13,772 of PVLD010011497.1, forward strand.
TGAGGCACTTGCTCATCATGAGGTGGGCACATGGTTCTCCCAGCCCTTTTCCGTACACTCCTGAGGGATCTGAAAAGATTCTGATAAACGATGGTGGTAACCATGGAAACTTGGTTTTCTCGCCAATGCTAATTTTTTTGTCCTTTAAGTACATCTAAGTTCATGGCTACAGTATCTTCACTGTATTCACCCGTCCAAGCTGGAAACTGTGAAGTGTAGTTGCTAAAATATTTTATCAATTTAGGTTTTATCTCCAATATGTAGATTGAAAAATGTTTTACTGTTGCTATATTTTTTGGAGAAATACAACCTCCAGAAGCTTCCTCAGTGGGTAAATAATCATGAGGTTGCAGTCCGTGTAGTTATGCCACAGTCACATGGCAGCTTCTTTCGGGGTAATTTGCTAGCATGAACAAACGATTCTCCTAATTGTATAGCATGGTTCAAATAAATTTGAATGCATCTATTTTAGTGTGAAAGAGGAACCCTTCCTCCTTTGCTCTCTGAAATGCTTTTTTTCATCATTTAACTCAATTTACTTTTTATTTGTTATGAAAAAATAGAAAATCTTGGTTCTGTATCTCAAGATATTTAGAACCTAGCCAGGAAAAAATCCTTTGTGCAAATATTTGAAATAGATCGTAACAAAGCTTTTGTAAATAAGGAGGGAAAGGGGTGAAAGGAATGGGGAAAAAAGAAAAAGAAAGACATATATATGTACAAGTACAAATTCTCTACAATGAATGTTATCCTTATGGATATCTAAAACGTACCAATAAAAATAACTTAAAAATTTATGACAACAAGGAGACCTCTTGCTTCAGGGTAATTACCATTTAGTCTTGTGTACATTGTTTCCTAAATCCATAGTTTATACATATTATTGTATGGAATTAGTGTGGCTCTAAAAGACAGTGCAGTAATAATTTATATGATGCGTTGTGAAATTCTGTTATAAAAAATAAAGAACAGTAAAGTAATGTCACTTAAAATTCTTGGATTAATAATTTATCTCTTCAAATGAATCCTTGTGTGATCTGTGTTCAAAATGGAATTCAAGGCCAGAAAGAGAAGGAGAGGGAGAAGAAGAAAGAGAAAGAGAGAGGGAGAGAGAGATAGAGACAAAGAAATATCAGTTTATTTTTAAAAGTTCATTATTAATCTTCCTGTGAATTCAAATATGTGGAAATTGTACACTTTTCCCCTCATATTCCTCGAATTAGTTTCCTGGAAAAATTATTTGCTTGGAAGAACTTAATCATCCATTTTCTATTCTAGATTTACATTTCAAGTTGTAGGAAAGCGTATTTCTGACCTTTAAATGTCTGCAAGGTACAAAGGTGATAAGGAGGTAGAAATTAAGCAGTTAAGATTATATTTAACCTGATGCTGTCTAGTCCTCTCTCTCATTTTATTTAATCTAGCTTATTCCTGTTAATAACTCTAAATTTAGAGTTGCCTTGTCCTTCATGACAAAGCTAAGACAATGTTACGTAGGATAAAATCTGATACAAAACAATAATCATCACCAGAGTTAGCTAACAAACTTTATACCTAAAGAAGCTACTCTTTTAGCAGTAATTAATTTGGGTTGTTCCAAAAACAAAGTTTCTTTTTTTGGCACAGGGAATTGAACTCAGGACTTTGTGCTTGATAGAGAGGTGCTTGTGCCACTGAGCTATATCCCCAGACCCGAAAGCAAAGTTCAGATTGATACTCAAATCTTTTTGGTATACTAAATAGTACCCAAAGCTTCCTGGTTACATGAAAGATGTATGCTTCGAAATTTGAAAGTTTTACAATCTAGCCAATCAACATTTCTTGAAGTTCTTCCATGCTTTGCAACTGAATGCTTTGAAGATTGGATTCAAATACTTACTATGATCTTATATAGTTAGTTTATATTCTTTGCGAACACAGTAGAGGATCACCACTTGAGACAGAGTGACTTGTGCAAGGACAGAAATCATTTGATGTATTCAGAACTAACACATAAAGTTAATTTAGTAAGAGATACGTAAATTGGCAGAAATTTGTTTTCCTTTTTTGTTTTTCAGATTATGCGATTTTTGGTAAACTTCATTAACTCTATCATAGTCTAGGCAGGGATTTGAAAGCAGTACGGCCTTTCATCATAGACTCACAGCGGCCTTCCGGGCCTTGGGACGGTTGCTATAGGCTCCTTTGCTTCTTCCATACCAGATAGACATTATGAGTTCTTCTGTCTTTGATCAGGGAGGAGGAATCTCTGAACTGTTCTGCTTCTGATTCCGTAAGCCTATCTAATTAATCTTCCTATAATCATATGTATGTTTTATATTGAATTGTTCCTCTAGAGAACCATAGCTGGTATGTTAGGAATGTGTTTACTTTTCTTGGTTTTAAGCTTCAAGTTATTTTCATAAACTCTATTAACTCTGACATCTTCAAGGAAAAATTTGAGAGCAATATATTAATTAGGATGTTATTTATTAGTAATTGATCATGTATATGTATTTTTCCTTCCATTTATTTACTTTTTCGGTGTAAACATGAGTCACTTTTACCAGTTCTTCTGATTATTGTATGTAGTATTTGAGATCCCTTACACTTGATATTTACCAATTAGAAAAATAACCTCATGACATATTTGGGTAGTTCCACCTACCTTTATGTAACAGTGATATTCTAAGAACACCAAAACAATTTAACCTTTTTGTCTTTCTGACTGAACCAAAGTTTTAGCATACTCACTTTAAACTTAGATGTTATTTTGATCATGAACTAATTCTGTCAATTTGAGTAAGAAACACCCAACTACTGTGTCAGCACAGTTCTGGGTGTGGCTGAGGGAATTACTGAAGACAGAAGACCCACCCTGGGTGCGGGTGGCACCAGTCCATAGAGTCCTCACCTGAATGGAATGAAAGGGAGATGAAGCGGAAAGACTGCATCTGTATCTTCAGAAGAGCTCCCCCTCACCTTCACTGTGGACGTCATCTCTTGACTTCTAGTGCACTCTTTCAGTTTTCCACTGCAGACCCTTCATCCTCTGGATGTGGACTCCCAGGAGTGCTACCGCGCACTCCAGCCCTTCAAACATCAACTGGGTCCTCCGATCTCTAGCACATTCACAGCCCTTCTGCACCTTTCCAAACCCGACTCTGCAGGCAGAGGTCTACTGTCTCAGTCCTTATATACTTACATGTCTAACGGTACACCTGTTTTTCTGATGAGCACTGGCTGACAGTTATAATTCATGATGCATTCGCTGAAGTATACATCTGGCCTCTTTCTGTTTAATATTCTGGTAGGAGTTCTACAGCACTTACTTCAATGCCCCCACTGCAGTGCCACATTTTATGATGTGTACAATGTTATTCTTTATTCAGTGGGGTTTTTGTTTGGTTTAAAAATGTTTTCAACTTCTGTGCTGTGGCTTCTAGACATACATGGAGAAGGTACAATTTAATAATGAGAACTGGATAACTAAAGATTTTTCTCAGGGTTAAAACTTGTTTGAATTGTAGAATTTATTACTTTAAAGGCAATGTCTCCTCTTGCCTGTCCTTCGCCATGCATCGGAGGACTATCTTGTCTTTTCACGTGGGCTGTCCATGGGTAACTCTTTCAGCCCTAGAATGATTTTATACCGATGACCATTTCAGACTGGCTAAGCAATTAGAGCTTTGCTTTTACATTGACTTGGGGTGTTACTGTGTGCTGACAGGGAAATTTACCACCTACCCTACCAGGTGGCTATTGCTCCAGCAGGAATTATAAGAGGCCTTATGGGAAGGCAGCAACTAATGGATTAGGCTCATCTGAAATCACTTGTGGCTGTAAAAGATGCTGCTCTAATTACCAGGACTGCAGCCCCAACGTACTGGAGAAGTTCCAGTTCCGTAATCATTTCTGCCTACCCACTTTCCTCCCTGTAGTTTTAATGGAGTTATTTCCTTTGTTTGGAAAGAAAATAACTAAGCTAAAAAGTCATGTCCAGTTAAAGCAACACTATAATAACTTACTATATAATGTATGTACTGAAATTTTATTTTAAGAGAAGATTCAGTACATGTTTCCTTATCAAAATTTTTGCTTGCATTCTTCTAATAGATCATATGAAATCAATTGGAAATAGGTATACTATATATCAACAATTCTAACATGTGAGAAATAGGAAATTTTAGAAAAGTCCTATTTATAATATAATTTCGTGAAAAATATCAGATGATAGAATTTTAACTTTATTTGCTTCAGGCAAAAAGCCTTCAAAATGGAATCAATGTATTATGTTTAACAGTCCAGAAGTCTCAAAATTATCCAGGTTCATACACATTAGAAAAAAATTACATAAATCTTTCACCGAAGATGTGCAAGTTTAACAAACATAAGCAAAGATACTTATAACCAATTATCACTAGAGAATTAAAAATTGAAAGCACAGTAAGATGCCACTATACATGTCTGTGTGGTCAGAGTTGAAGAGACTAAGCTTTCTACATATGGTCAAGGTTAAGGAGGAGCTAAAATTCTCACACCCTGAGAATGGAGACGTGAAATGGTATAGTCATGTTGGAAGAGGTTGGTCATTTCTTACTAAGTTGCATATGTCTTCCTCAGGATCTAGTCACTGAACTGGTAATTGTATACCTGAGACAAGTGGAAATATATATCCGTATTTAGACTGACACATAAACGATTATAATAACTTTACTTATAGTAGCAAGCTAACAGATATGACCCGAATTTTATTCAATGGATTAATACTATTCCATTAACCCAATGGATTAATATCAATGGATTAACACACTTTAGCACATCTGTAAAATTGAATGCTACTCGTCATGAAGAGGAACTATTGATCACAGCATGGACAAACTTTAAAATAATCATGCCCAGTGAAGCAGAGTCTAATACAATATGCCTTTGCTTATGTAAAATATTGGAAGACTAAAATGCAAATGAAACTTTTGAAACTTTTTCAAAAGTTGATCCGTGGTGTGCCTTGGAATAGAGGAAGGAGCTGGTCCCAGAGGGAGAGCAATGGAGGGCAAAGACGCAGCAGAGGCTTGAGGAATGAGTAGGCATGTTTATCGCTATCTCAGCGTTTCCTTGGGGGTGCACATGCTTGAAAACTTAACCGGGGAATATATTAAATCTGCAGAATTATATCTCCACAAAGCTATTTAAAATACTCTATGCAAAATATTGTTTTTAAAATAATTCCTACATTTCAGTTCACTGCAATACAATTAGTGAAAATGCATATTGATAAAAACTAGATTAAATAATAATATGATACAAAAATTAACATATATATATCTATGTGAAGGAACTATTAGTTCAAAGCGAATGAAAAATATTTCTTAAAGGACAGTGTACGTGCCATGTAAAAAAAAGACAGAATGGAAGAAAGCATATATAAAAATAAACATTTTTGACTAGCATTATGTTTTATTGTGAATTTAAAAGAAATAAAACCATGTAATTAAGCTATTATTGATTGTCATAATTTGGCTGGTGAATATTATACTGAACCCCACACAGGCCAGATAATACTGCGATTGTCTCGAGTTCAAGCTGTTTTAATTACACCCTGGAAAGCAAACATGCTCACATTTCGCAGTTGGTGTAGTGTTTAAATGGAGGAGATGGGAACATCTGGGGTGTCATGAAAAGAGAGAAATGACCATAGAAAATAAATTCGCTGCCAGTTTTCACTATCATAAGCCTGAATGACTTTTAAACTCCCACAGTTTCTGGGCATTTTTGGACACTGACATTAAAGTAGTTTAGATACATTATAACCTCATTGTGGTGCTAACATTTTGCCCTCTTAAAAATATAATACTGTGCAATATGCTGAAAACTAACGCAAGAATACCCAGAGCCAGTGTGCAGACCTTCTCTTCTTTCTGCCAGCGGATACTTTAATACATTTGTGGCAAGTAAATGTTTGAGTTGGTCAGCCTTTATATATTATTTTTAATAATATTGTTTTAAGCTTTTGTTTTGATGCCCCCCTACACACTGGGATCTTTGCCTGATTAGATCCTGCACACTAGCTAGAACTCACTACAACCACGATTCTTCTAAGGATTCCCCCAAATGTTAAGCTGGCTTTAGGGCGTCTACTGTGAAAATACAACGTCTTAGATTTAGCACTCTGAGAGTGGTTGTGGTATATGACATCTTCGCTGTCTCCTCTTTTGGGTCTTTGGGGCCCAGTCACCATGAATACGTCTATATCATGTACGCGCATAGAAACTACTCATATCCAGCACATAGTGATGGGAGGTATGAGGTTCAATTAATTTTACTGAAATCTCACAAAAAATGTACTGAAAGGTAAAAATTAATTTTATAACATAACAAATAATTGGAAAAATTAAACATCCACAATGAAAAATGTATAAAATTAAAAGTTATTTTGTTCAAATCAATAACAAAACTAAGTGTAGCCATTAAAATCAGTAAGTGGACATAAAGGAAATATTGAAATTATTCACGCTGACAAGCTACTGGTGGAAACTTCCAGAAGCTTTGAGCCAGAGGCTGGTCTTTAGTGTTTTATGTGGTAACTAACTGACCAATTCTCTGTCCTCCACGTGAAACACCTCTGCTTATGCCATGATCTTGGGTTAAATATAACGAGACAGACCAGCTCTCTAAGCAAAAACAGTTGAGATATGAAATGCTCTTTACAAAGCATGTAATAGCCACAAAGAAAAACCACTGGTAATATTAGTCTTCCCCAAGTGGTATATATACATCGTAGACAATAGCCTATGCTACTCATATATCAAAACTGGGCTTTACATTAGCAGGTGCATTTTATGCTAGAGAAAAATGACCTGTACAAGGAAATCTGTTCATCTTTTACAGGTCATTTATTTTTATGTATTATTACTGACATTAAATCACGCTATTATTTATAGGCATGGATAGGGAATTATAAGATATGTGACCAAGTGCACAGGAAAATTAAATAAAAAGCAAAATAAATCAACTTTCATGAAAATAGAGAAATATAAAGTAGAAAAATATATCTAATTATTGTTAGAAATTCAAGAAGCATTCCCATGCATAAAATAAGAACAAACTGCTTTTAATAAAAGAAAAATTGGAGATTAAGCAAATATTTTAGATGTTATTAAGAAAATCAGTTGATTCAATAAATAGCAAGACTCATGCTATTTGAAAGAAAATTTATATGTTGAATATATACTTACTCAAATGTTTTCAACCTAAGATAAGAAAGAGACCGATTTTTAAGAACTAACAAGTTGAGTAGTATGGTCAAAATTTTATTTGTGTAAAATATAAACAATAATTAATGACAATATATATTATTTAATATTTCACTCACATGATCTAATAACACAAAACAGACACACTCATACCCATACATACAAAAAGGCAAGACATGTGCCAAGATTTGCTCCAAACCTTTGCAGGGCCGATGAGAAAATACTGGCCTCACAAAGATGCTTACAGTCTAACCCTGGGAGTCCATGAATATGTTACCTTGTAAGATAGAACACTACATTTGAATATATAATGAAGATTCCTGAGAGGGAGTCATTATTATGGAGTATTTGGATGGATACAACACAGTGACAATCACATTGTAAGTGTTCTTCTACAAGGAAGGCCAAAGATCAAAGTCAGACCAAGTTTTTCTAACAGTGGACAGGGTTAAACTGGTGCATATCAAAGAGTAAAGGATGCACAGTGCAATCACTGCACCTGCTCTCAGAATATCAACAAAGCAAGAAGGAGTCTCATTGGAATTTACAGATGAAATTCAGTCACGTGGAACACTTCATGGTAGCCCTGGAAACTGTCAGACCTCAGACTCCAGAAGCATAAGATGATTAAATGGTTATATTTTAAGGCACTAAATTTGTGATATCTTTGTCCTAACAGCAATAATAGAACCTATACAGTTCTGGTAAGTCCAAACTCTAAAACTGTTGAGAACGTAAAACAGTGCTTGCATGTATGGTATAAAGATATGAATTTTTCCCAGATTAATCCACATGTTTAAAGTAAACACATTCATGTTTTATAAGATATTTAAACTTATTAATCATTAATCTAATCACTTAAAAATAGTTCATAATCACCTACTCTGTGGTAGGCATTGATATATATTTTGAGTTTAAAAATCACGAGAAAAATAAAAATAGTGCTGCCTAAAGTTGCAGTTTTATAAAACAGAAACCTCTATATACATATACATGTGTAAGAGTGTTTGTGTTTGTCTCTGAGAAGAACAAGGAAGTTCAATGAGAGAATACATAGAGTATTTTGTAACTGGGCACATCAAGAAGTGATATTTGAGATGGGAATCTCAACACAGGACAGAAACAGCCTGTTAGGGAGGAAAAAGTGTGCGGCATCCATAAAATATTTTCCATGGAGATATTTGTTACACTTTCTTTAAGGCTCATAAACAGAAAGGTCAGCATATGTTAAATCACATTTTCTACATAGGTCAAATTAAGAATTTTGTCATTATCCAAAAAGTAATTACAGCTGGGGTGAAAAAGGTATTTGTATTACAATGCTTACTATAATAATATTTTCATAATATGCAATGGTGGGGAAATGAGATAAATGAATTAATGTATGAAGTACATCCGCTATTATGTGTCTGTAAATGATGTCAACATAACTGCACACTGAGTCTAGAGGGAAAGCATGTCATGGCTTCCTAAAGTGCATAAGAGACTATGCTGCATAAAATTCTCTTTATATATCTATAGTGTGGCAATTTTCATTTTTAGAACATATTATGTGCATATTCATAAAAAATTATACACATATGTGTATTTCTGCTGTAGAGTGTAGAGTGTGAAGAATGCATACCAAACATTTAGCAGTATTTTCATTTGGAAAATGGGATTATCAAATAGGGGAATCTTTTCCTTACTGTATGTCAGTGTTATTAGACCTGATTAAAAATTATTTATAAATTTATTGTGAAAATAATATGGATGAAGTGGGGCATGTGGCGCATACCTGTAATCCCATGACTCAGGAGATGGAGGCAGGAAGATCGCTGTGAGTTCAAGGCCAGCTTGGGCTACATAGTGAGTTCAAAGCTATACTGAACTATGTAATGAGATCCTGTAAAAAAAAAAAGTATGGATGAATGTTGAGATTCAGTGAAACAAGTTTTGATTGATGTGAATAGAACGTATTGTCAAATTATTTATTGTGCATTAACACACTTAATAATCTATCATCCATGCCTTATTAAGTGCATACTACACTGACATGATAAAAAGCAACTGAGTTTTAAGGTTGTTATTTTATTCCAGTTTAAAATTCTATAAACTCAAACATGCTGAATGTCCAAACTAGGTGAGAAGTGATACCTGTTACATCCCTATTTGTTGTATGTTATCAAATCATATAGTTAAAATTCTCAAAGAGGATATCTTTGCGTTAAATTAATGCAAGAAGCTTCAAACAAAATCTAATTAATAAATCTGTTCATAACTGTTTATGTAGTGATATTATTCAAAGAAAACTGATAGAAAATTAAAATTGGTATCGTACCTTTTTTATTTTTTTGGTGTCATACTTTTGATTACAAAATGATACAGGGAAAAAAATACAAGTGGACATCTACAATGAAAACATTTCCCCTGATACAGTACTGTATTCAGTTATATTACCTGAATAGAAAAGCCCAACCTAAAAATACTTCAGTGTGCATTTCTGAAATGTAAAAAAAATCAAAATTTAAATTTCCAAATAAAAATGCGATCATAAAGTTTTGAAGTTTTGGTGTTATTTACATTGATAATTGCATTGATAATTCTGAAAATTCTAAAATCATACATTTACAATTCATTTTCACTCCATGTCTCTATTATAGGTATAAAGCAGGGCAATTTTAACCTTTACAGGGTTCTCACTGAGGAAGTCAAAGATGGTGAACACCAGCTGGGGTTTGACTAACACTCTTCTCCATTTCCATTCATCTGTCAGAATCACGGACACCCTGCCTTTCACACTTCTCCTAGTTCACCAGCTTTTACGTTCTCTTACAGTTAAAAAATAGTTCTAACATTCAGCCTACACAACACGTACATTTATACTGAATGCAAAATCTTCAGTTTGTCTATTTAACTCGAATGTAAGGCATCGTCAGGAATGTAGTTACTGTTCTATTCCTAACGTTGCTTCAGAACCCAACTTATATTCATACTCTCTTTGGAACTGCACCCAGAACTCAGTTCTACTGAATCTGCTATGACAGTTATATATCTTATCATATACATTTGCATATATCATTTTGTGTTTCTCTGTGTTAGCTTTCCTTCTCAGACTAAATTGCCATCTCCTAAAATGCAGACATGTTTTGCACTTACGTTTGGACTGACATTCTACATACATATGGTATATTTAACTAATTAATTGCTAATTAGAGAATAGTGTGGGTTGATTTAACTTTGTAGCAGATTTGTGAGAAAGCTATGCATAGAGCTGCTGTCAAGTGAAGTAGTCAGTGTTGCTTTTAAGATATTTAAACTTTATATTTGCCCTTTATTGTTTGTGCTATGAAGATTTTTTTTTTTTTTTGTGCTATGAAGATTTAACGTACAGCACACTTCTAATAGATGCTATAAGATAACTTTATAATAAAGATAACATTTTTCTTCTGACATAATCCCTTGGTATGTTTTAGGGCTCTTGGCTATTTAGATTTCATTTTGCTGAAAGCCCTCAGCATTTCAAATAACCACACGCCTTGCTAGTTTGGTATTCCCTGTCTGAGTCCTTGCAGTGTTAAATTTCTGATGCACTACTGCTTTTGTGGAAGATATTACAAGCTATTTCACACCTGCTGAGGGATAAGTTTGCGTCTCAACTTCCAGGATCATTGTTGCTGTGCCTAATTAGGATGTTCATACTACTGTTTCTTCTTTAATTCCACTCAGCCTTCGTTGACTACTGAATATGCCCATTTATCCTACAAACAGTTTAGTAAACAGAGCTTAATTTTTTCAGAATGTTCTTCCTTAAAAGCTTGCACTGCATAACTGCCAAAATATTAAGGTAGTACAGGACTTTGAGGACTTTGACTTAAAATTTTGTGTGTGCGCGCACGCGTGCGTGCGTGCGTGTGTGTATTTCTATAGTGCTGGAGATTGAAGCCAAAGCCTTACACAATCTAAGGGAGCACTCAGTTACATCCGCAGACCTAGGCCCAAGCTTTTTTGTTTTCTTAGATAGGATAAATATAGAAGATACATGTCTCTTCTGGGCTTGTCGGTGCACATCTGCAGTCTTACACTCTAGGAGGTTGAGACAAATGAATTGCAAGTTTGTATCCAGCCAGGCAACAGAGTGACTTAGTGAGACTCTGTGTAAAATTTTTTAAAAGGACTGGAAATGGAGCTTAAGGAGCAAACCCTTGGGATCAGTCTCCAGTAACAGCAAAGCAAAACAAAACCAGAACTCACATGATGTTTTTGAGACCCAGATGCTGACTAGGACCCAGTTTGGAAGATACTCCATCCTCTTTCATTATGCATTATCTCAGCAAAATCACTAATTCTTTTTCTTACTTCTATGAGTGCTTCCTCATACAATTTATCTCATGTGCATGTGTGGTTTCCAACACAATGTGAATATTCTTTGATTGGTGAAACTATGAGGTTACTCAAATGAGTGTATGTAAATAGAAGAAGGACTCAACATTCTATTAAAACTTAGATCAAACTATGATACGATAGAGAAGCGAACGGTTTATATCCCCTTTTTGTCTATGATAGATAAAAGTTTTAGTCATAAACTATTTTTCAGTACTTGAATTTTACACTTAAGGGGTCAAGATTTATATCCATATTTCAGAACCTTATTGTATCAAGGGAGGAGAAAAATGACAAACTGATTAAGGTGGTATTTATGAACTGTGTTTAGCTTTCTATGGATTTTGGGAACTACCTCAGAAACATGAACGCTTATTCGCAAAGAGCTTTCTATCACAATGAGGCATGGAGGGACAGTTCTCAAAGAGAAGAGAAAACTTCTAAACCTACAAGTAAAGCACAGCAGAAAACACAGTAGGATACCTAAGACTGCCACCCTGTTTTAATCTAACCAAAATGCTATAGTAACTACCATAGCCTGGGTGGCTTATAAAAACAGAAATTTATTGGTCATAGTTCTGCAGGCTGGAAAGCTCAAGATCAAAAAAGTGACACATTGGGCATCAGATGAGGGCCAGCTGCCTCCCTCACAGCTGGGTGTCTTTCCTTGTGAGGTATAATAGATAAAAGGCTTTCCTCAACCTTTTTAAAATAAAGGCCCTAACCCTACTCATGAAGACAGCGCTATCACGATTAATAAGACTAGTCTGTTCCTGAGAGTCGGGACTAGACAGCTTACATTATCCCCACTCCCAAATACATCATTTTGGGTGGAAGGTTTCAATTGGCAAAGAGCGTAGAGTCAGGGACATTTGAGCAGCACCTGGGGAAGTGAAAATACCTGTATTTATTCATCTTTTCAATCTGTGTGATTCTCACTATATCTGGCTACTTTTTGTGTCCTAATAACAGTACCTGTCAAGAGAAGTTGTAACTTTCTACTCTTCTGTATTCTTAAAATGCAAAGCAGTTAAAGTGGTTAGTAAATACATGAAAATTCTCAGTTGATAAATGTGGTAGATACTAGTGATTTATTACACACTCTGGGTACTGTAGTATATGTCTGTAATCAGCACTAGGGAGACTGAGGCAGCATGACTGAAAGTATACACCCTGCCCGGGCAATTTAGCAGGACCATATTACAAAGTGAAGGTTGAAAAGGGCTGCAGATGTAGCTCACTGTAAAGATTCTAGTTTAATTCCCAGTATTGCACACAAAAAACCCAATTTATTATTCAAAAATTAATCTATTTGTCTATTATTTATCTACTATCTAAGCATTAATGGTATGTCAAATATTCTTCTGCATTTTAAGAAAAAAGTAGGAAAATAAGACACATTATTTTCTTCATGGAATCTACTCTGTAGTGACAGAGGGCTGCAATTATGAGATGGTGATTAGTTCAAAGGACAAAAAAAAAGAAAATAATAGGAAACATAAAGGTGCTGAAGAATGACTTATTCATGTGTGTGTGTGTGTGTGTGTGTGTCTGTCTGTCTGTCTGTCTGTCTGTCTATTTTCTTAGAGAAAGAAAATGTTTCTGATAAAATCATGTATACCATGATCGGTTTGGAGACAAAGAATTTGTAAAACATGAGGAAAACAGGGTTCCAGTAGAAGAAACAGCACATGTAAAGATCCAGACAAAACCTGTGCTCTTGAAATATTCAAACAATAAAGATAGAAGTGGGCAATTGGGAGCAAGGGTAAAAGCTGGAACAGAGACACTCCTGGAAACGGTCTCCATAAGGCATCCAGCTTCTGCCTCTGAGAATCTTCTGTAATGGAGCAAGATTGGATGCAATGAGAATAGGTAATTGGAACAATCCTTTTGAAACATGGTCATATTTTGGCTATATTTTGAAAGGTTAGCTGAAAGAATTGGATACAGTGTGCAAAACACAACAGGCAAAGATTAATGTTATTTGCCTATCACACTGTGAGGATACACCTAAGTTATAATATCTATTCTAGGATTTGCCTCGCATCAAAAGAGGGACCAAAAGGAGAGGGCAAGGAAATAACAATAAGGATAACAAATGTTTGTAGAGCATAACATTCGTGCCAACAAATTATATTTGTTATTCTTTATTTTCACTTTTAGTGATGGGGATTGAACCCAGGACCTTCACATTGAGCTATATGCTGGGCCATTTTATTATTATTATTTTTTTTTTCCGGTACCAGGGATCGAACTCAGGACCTTGCGCTTGCCAGGCAAGCACTTACGCCACTCAGCTATACCCCCAGCCCCGCTGGGCCATTTTAAAAGAAAGGGATGTTAAAAAAAAATTAAAAAGTGTTCTGTACATGTGCTAACTCCCATCATGAATATAATCAATATGTACAGCAAACAAGTACTAATAAAAATAAAAGTTAAAAATACTTTCTAGATGGGGTCTCAATAATGCACTCCATTGCTCTAGTTGGGTTTGAACCTGCAGTTCTCATACCTCAGCATCTCTGAGTAATGGCCTTTCAGGCATGCATTCTGTATCCAGAGAGTCAGCAAAGTTTTAAGGATTTTACAAGAATCATACCATTAGATTTTCCCAATAACCCCCTGAGTAGATGCTACTAACAGCTGCAGTTTCAGATAAAACAATTTCACATTAGGGATACTGTGTCAGGTCCTAAAGTTGCAAACCCAGTGATTGGTAGAGGCAGTTTATGAGAGCAGGCCACTTGAGCTCGGGTTGGAAATGCTTAAACAGATAGTATCAATGGACAATGCACTTTGTCACTAAAGGCTACATATCAGGCAAAGAACTCTGTTTACAAAGAACTCTGTTTTATTATTATTGAAAGCTAAATAGGAAGAAATCAATATCTAAGACACAAAGCTGGCAAAATTACAGAGGCTTCTTGTTTTGTTTTTTGCCTTTTTCAGACAGGGCTTCACTATGTAGTTCAGGATGGCCTTGAAATCACTTTGTAGCCCAGGCTGGCCTCGAACTCACAGTGATCCTCCTGCCTCAGCCTCCAAGTGCTGGGATTACAAGTGTGTTCCACCATGCCTGGCAGAGGCTTTAAACATTAGTCATTTCATTTATGGTTCAAAGCAACATCTTGAATGTTAATTTACTTAGGTATTGGTCAGACTTTTGTCACCATGCCCACACACTTGATATACACAACTTAAACATGAGAGGTTTATCATCGTCTGACAGTCTCAGAGATTTCGGTCTGTGCTCATCCAGCTTTAAAGCAGCCATATCATGGCTGAAGAAGAAAAACTGCCTAACTCAGGGCAGCCAGTGAGCAGAAAGACATGAAAAGGAGGGAGAGGAGAGGGGTGTGAGACACCCTTGAAGGCATGCCCCCTTGGTAATTTACTTTCTCCAACTAGGCTTCTGTCCCTTAAAAGCCCATTCAACCCTTAATTCAGGGTCTTCATGATCCCATCTCCTTCCTAGGACCCACCTCTGAGCACTGTTGCACTGCCATCAACCTCTCTATAAATGCTTTTTTGGGATCCTCCAAACTGCAAACATAATAAATTGGTCCAAAGAAATCAGATCAGAAATAATCTCTTAGGTAAAAAAAAAAAAAAAAAAAAGGAAATGATAACCATACTGAAAGAATTGCTCAGCATGTCTAAAGAAGACACTGGTTAAAAAATATATAAGGAGTATAGAAAAATGATGGAAACCTTGAACAAACACTATAGGAAAGAAAATGCCCATCAACCAAGGAATACATAAAAAAGATGTATGTTTTTATACAATGGAGTACTACTCAGCTATAAAGAAAGATAAACTTGAGAGTTTTATACATAAATGGAGATAGATGGATGCAATTAGACTCCTTTTTTTTCTGGTGCTGGAAATCAAACTCATGATCTTGCACTTGCCAGGCAGGCATTTGTGCCACTGAGCTATATTCCCAGCCCAATGGATGCAATGAGAGACTATACCCATAAGTGAAATAAATCAGACTCACATATGTGAACATGATATTGTTTCCCTAATGTAAGAAACTAAAAGGGTAAATAAGTTCCAAAAGTTTCAGTCAGTATAATGAAAGGGAAAGTAACTACTCAAAAGGAAATAACAACCGGGATAGGAGAAAAGAGAAAAGAAGGAAGGGAAAACAAAGGTTTGCTTGTACACACAAGAGAGCCAAGATAATTGTGATACTAATTTCTATTAGTTCATTGAAAGGAACCACTAGTGCTTATGTTGTTTGATCAATTTCGCATGCCTGTACCTGGAAATCTGAGCAACTACTTTGAAAATGACAGCATGCAATATAACCATTGTTAATTTCCTGTCATCTTGTTGTGAAATTCTGTATTGCTTTTATTGTTTTTTGTCTCTTTAAAATTAAGAAAAGACTTTTATCATTTATTTTTTACATTACTCTGACAATGATGACTATTGCAGCAACAAGGTTTGCAAATCGGACACCTAGGGAACTTTCCTGTGTGTGGGTAAAGGAGTCAGAGCATTGTTCAGGGCTTCAAAGAAACCCAGGAGAGGAATTTTAACATCATTTTCCTCGGTAAGAAGCAGAAAACAGGCTTTCAAGTAGCAAAGACAAAACAGGAACTCACTGTAATCCCCACCAGTTCTGCCCACAAAGATAACACAATGAAATTTGTGACACTCACTTCCCATCTAAATAAAAATGTAGCTGTTTTCGCTAATTTATTAGTCTTGTTTTTTATAAGTATGTCACTCACTACAAATACACGTCTTCACTCTTTGGAAGCATATCAAGCCCTGAAATATGTCAGTTTTTAATGGAATGAAGCCACTGTGATTGTTAAAAATTATTTATTTCTGTAAGACATGGTGGACACAATCAAATTTAGAAAATTATTTCTATCTAGCCTCTAATTCCAGAGCTCTGCCAGGCTGAGGCAGGAAGATTTTGAGTTCAGACTCAGCCTGGGAAAATTAGGAGGACGCTGTCTCAAAACAAAAGTGTGAGAGGTTGACTGAGATGTAGCTCAGTGTGAAGACACGGGGATCAATACTCAGTACTTCCACAAACAAAAACACACACACCTCCGTTGGATAGTGCCCATGTTTCTTAGGAAGAATTCTACAGGATGATGAATGAGACCTAGGATTTTTCCGTTGCTTATGGTTGCAACAAGATGCTGATTGATTGATTGACTGAACTGAGACCAATTCATGTTGCTAAAAATTACTTCAAAAACCACCAGGCTTTGCCATTTACTTGTTTGAGACATTAGACAGGTGACTAATAGTAGTGCTTACTAATATTGCTGTTATGAGGGTGAGTGGTGAGCAAGAGTGACGATGACCGTAACAGAGTGGTTGGTAACATCAGTGCTCTGACCTCTTATGAAACAGAAAAATTTCATAAATTAATATCACAGTTATGTAAAACAATTGTCTTCCACATGTTATGCTTTTTAGAGTATACACACTTCTGAAAGCTAAAGCAAAGATTAACAGTTTACCAACATGAAATCGAAGAAGTGTACTTTCTTGAATTATCTTTCTAATATCAGTTTACGGGGAACAAAGCTTAAATGGGTGATGTGAGAAAAGAAGCGAATTACTTCGGATAATGGCTCTGCAAATTACTGACGCTTTTAAATAGTTGTTCTAGAGTTCACAAGGATTTCAGCGTTTAGAAAATATTATGTAACTGTTGATCTGAATTGGAGATTCTCTGACGTAAAAACCTTTACTGTATACACTAATTTAGGGAAAATACACTGTACATTTATACTTGGAAGTGTTAGAATGTTAGAATGACAAAATTGCTGGTGAGTTATTTTGAAGCACATTCCTTGAATGTAACAGAAAGGTAGGAAGAGAAGCTGGATGATACTAGCCTCATCTTGGAACTTATGGCTTGAGATTCAGTTATAAAACTAGCTATATCTAGCTTTGAGTTATACAAGGGCACTTTCAAACAAAGCATAATCTGGTGCTTTTTTCAGGTGTGAAGTAGAAAGTCACTCAGCAGTGTCGTCCCCTCCTACACCCTCATCCCTGGAGCAAAGACACACTCTGATTCACTCCTTGCATGTTCTTCACTCCTGTTTTGAAAGAAAGGACTAAACTCACCTAATCGGTTAGAAACTCTTTTTAGAAGTAAACGGATATTAACTCATCTATATCCTCATTACTTACTAGGCCTGAGAAGATAATGAACTGAAAACATCAATAAATGTTTGATAACAATAGCATAGTTGAGAATCTGAAATTAGGCAAAATTCTATTTAAATAATGTCGTATCCATTGAATATTCTTTTTACTTCAATTTGAAAAATACTTTCTGAGTGTCCTCAAACTTAATAGATAAAATCCTCTTCCCAGATAAACTGGCAGGCCATTGACACAGTTTATGCTCCTAAAAAATATAACTACCATTATATATGTAGCAGCATGAAAAAAGTTGTACTGCGTAGTTCAATTTTCATTAAAATATCTCATTTTTTCTTAAAGCTTACATTTAATCATTATATTTTCCAGTATGTCCCTGTTTTTGAAGTATTATAGAATGAACATAACTGAGATATCACTAAGTACTTACGACACAGAAGCTTATAATTTTGTTTCATCCAAAGTTCAATAAGTTTAAACACACAATCCAGGATACCCGGATCTGTATGCTTCCGACTGTGAATTGACCCACTGGTAGCTTGTCATGGAATAGAGGGTCATAAGTTCACGTCAGAGGAGCGACAGCAAATTCATTTTTAAAATATGATAGGATAAAACAAAAGAGCAAAAATCAAAGAACACAGGACACTGTCAGCTAAAATACTGCTCCTTTCATGTGCGTTCTATGTTTACGTGTGCGTATATAGCTTCGGAAACATAATCGGTGTTTTAAAACTTTGGAAACTGTTGTTTGAAAGCCCAGATCTCATTTTTTAGAAAGGTCTTTAAAATTCTTAGCGTAAAAGTATTAATTTTTGCAGACGAATGTTATGGTTTTCATCTGCTACTTATAAAACACTTTATGAGAGTAAAATGGTAGTTCAAAACACATACTAATTCTAAAACAAGTTCAATTTTTATATGTGTATTTGTAGAATAACTATATTTTATAAAATAATGAATGCATTAAGTTATATATGCCTACTTTTCAAATCCATTTACAATTCATAAGTGCTCATATGTTATCAGTTTAAATTGAGTTTCTAATCAAATTGCATACAAAACATATTTGTATTCTTAAAAATATAACTACAGTCAGAACTATAAGAGGATGGAAAAAGGTATTATATCATTCAGTCACATAAAAGATTCACTTTTCCTTAAAACAACCTTCTGAGGTAAAATCCATCCAACTATCACTCAGGCTTGTAATAACAGGTACGTACTAGGTACATAATGAGTGAGGTAGACTCGGAGGAGTAGGTACACGGGCAAAATAGATGAAACAGTATTAACGGTCTGTTACTGAACCAGAGGAAGAAGACAAAAATTAATGCATCCTGGACAGTAATTACATACGTTCCACAGTGATACGGAGTCTACATCATCACTATGGTTTCCAGCATGTGAAGAACCCTGTGAAGGAGATAATATTATCCACATTTTTAAGATATAGAAACCAAGGATCAACATACTTAGGGTTTTTTGAACGCATCATGAAAACCAGCAAATAATGGAGGCTGAATTATAATATCCAAGTCACACTGCACAGGATAAGGGAAGAGAGGAGTAACCTTAATTCTAGCTCTCCTTTTCATGCAACTTGGGAATGTACAGCATTGGCTTCCCCCTTATCACCCCATTCTGAACTACACTGAATTGGTTTATTGTTCAAAACAGCTCACCTTTCACAAGGGAAGTTACATTGCTTAGCTCCACCCAATTTATTCCGGCTCACTGAGGCTGAAATGCGTCAAGACTGATTTGGCAGCACTTGGTAACAAAAAGGATGAGATGTAGCTAGAGAAGGTCCACAGAGAAACAATAAGCAAATGCTCACTTTTAAAATATTGCAATTGTGGGCACCAGTGATGTGAAGGGCTTGGGTAAGCATCATGGTCAGAGAAACAAAAGGTACATTTATTATAACAGGGTACGTAGACAATATCAGGGGTAAGCAGTGCATGCTGGGATGAGCTTCCCAGAACCTCTCTAAGGATGGAAGGTCTTATTTTCCCAGTATTGTGAGAGCCATAATGCTGCTGGCTTTTGGCTGCCAGCTCTCTGCAGAGTGCTGAAGATTCTCACTTCCTACTTGGCAGCCAGCATCCACTCCCTGGTAGCTTTCATAGCCTAAAGGCCTGGTCCTTTCACTATAATACAGAATAGGATAGAGATACCTTGGCTTCATAAACTCCTCTACCAGTATATTCACCTTTTGCTGGGCCTGTGCTGCAGTCTGATCTCTCTTGGTCTATGTAATCTGGCTGTTTCTTCCCCTCATCTTCTGTAGCAATAACCCCAAAGCACAGCCTGACTAATGTCCTAAAATTCTTTTCCATCTCAGAGGTTGTTTTCTTATAGAACTCATCTTCAAGAGGGTCCACAAAAATCAGATCATGTATCTCTTTTCAGCTATGAAGAGACCCAAAAGAATGGAAGTAGGCTAATGGTCACATGGCGAGACAAAAGGTCAAAATCAATCATTTGAAAAGTTTTTAAAAATGTAGGTGAGAGCAACCAAACCTGTTTGCAGGAGGTCACCCACAAGGGTGAAACATCTCCCAAGTGTCCATTCTGTGTTCTTGTCTCCAGAACCTGTGCGCATGTTTTCATACATGGCAAAAGGGTCAGGGCTGGTATAATTAGTGTGAAAGACCTTGCTACAGGGAGACGTTCATGAACAATTAGAGTGCCCTCAGCCTCCCTACACAGGGCCTTGAAGAGCCAAGGACCGTTTAAAGCTGTGTGCAGAGCGAGGTGGGGCCGTAGCAGTCGGAGAGATACATTGTTGTTGGATTTAAGAAGGAGGGGAAAGGCCAAAAGTCTGGGATTGTGCTTGACTCTTAAAACAGGGAAAAGACAGGGAAGGAGGTTTGCTCTAGAGCACCCCAAAAAAGAACAGCTGTGCTGGTCAGACGAGACCTGTGTCTCACATTCGAACCTATACGACAGTATATTTGTATGGTTTTAAACCACTAATTTCAGTAATTTTTAAAACAGTGAAGAGGTCTTTAAATGAAAACCTACTATGGCATTTGAGACACCAGTGACAGGAACTAAAGGCAAATGGGGCAAATGAAAGTGTGACAGTGAGCAGGGGTGAGACTCCACGTGCATCACCCACATGCAGCGCAGTTCTCCGCAGAGCACCAGTAGCATCCTTCCAGAAGTAAGAAGGACTATTCACAGTCTCAAAAGATATCAGAGTGCCAGGCCCATTTTGAACAGAAAGAATTAGGCTGAATGTACCATAACACTTGATCTCAAAACATACTTCCAAGCTCTAGTGACCAAAACAGCACGATAATGGTATAAAAACCAGACACAGAGAGCAATGTGAAAGAGCATGAAACTTACCAGGTGTAAGAAAAAATACAAAATAGATTCCTTTAAGCTTTGTTGTATTGAAAGACATATCACAATTAACCTCCCTGAAAACTGCTTCATCTTGCTTCAAACTCACCTATCTCAGCTTTGTGACTACTTTGTGAAGCAGTTCCAGAAATGCTCTTTCATGCCTGTCTTTAGCTGCACCACTATGGATGCCTCAATGTCTGTAATCTATTCAGATGTTTACCTTTTATGGTGGTGTTGATTTGGGGAAAAACCAATAGTAACGTGGTGCTAGATCTGGTGAAGAAGGTGGAAGGAGATGCACCGTCATGATTTCATGACCCCGCCTTCCTCCTGAATGACACATGACAGCAGCATTCACCCAATTTTTGTTCACATCTCATAAAGAAACTCAAGAAAGATAACTTCCAGAACTCCTTCACTAATGGCAAGAATGATGGAACTATTTTGTCCAAAATGAGGAACAGTATTTTGAGTAGGATTAATGGAGCCTTTTACTGCAATAATTTTTTAAACATTCACTGTACATTTTAATTTCTCTTGTAAAAATAAATCCACAAGCTACAGTTAAGTAATCTATGACAAAGGTGTCAGAAAGCATGCATTGGAGAGAAAGGTCTCCTCAGGAAATGGTGCTGGGAACATAGGACATTCATATGCAGAAGAATGAAACTGTATTCCTATTACTCAGTATATAAAACATCAACTCTAAACAGATCAAAACTTAAATGTAAGAACAGATGCTGTGAAAAACAGAAAAATAGAAGAAAACATAAGGCGAAAATTTTCAACCTTTGTGTTTTGGATAAGACTCTAAAAGCATGGGCAGGGGGCTGGGGATATAGCTCAGTGGCATAAGCACCTGCCTGGCAAGCGCAAGGTCCTGAGTTCAATCCCCAGTACCGCAAAATAAATAAATAAATAATAAATAAATAAAAGCATGGGCAGCAAAAGCAAAAATAGATGAATTGGTTTGTATCAAACTGAGAAGATTGTGCCTAGTGAAGAAAACAATCAGCAGATCAAACAGACAACTTCAAAATGGGAGAAAATGTTTGCAAACTGTGAACCAGATGAAGAATTAACAATTAGAGTACGGGTCTGAATAGGCACTTCTCAAAAGAAGATATACAGCAGATGTGGCTGTGCTCACCTTTCATACCAGTTCTCTGAGAGGCTGAGGCAGCAGGATTTCAAGTTCAAGCCCATCCTGGGCAACTTAGCAACTTGCTGAGATCATGACTAAAAATAAAAATTTTAAAACTCCTGGGGACATAAGCATGATATGGAGGTCCTCAGTTGAACATTGATTCCTAGTACTGAAGGTGGGGAAAGGGGATATACATGTGAATGGAAAAAATGATCAACACAAATCAAATTCCTATTATAATAGTTACAAATGTATGTTTTCAAAAACTAACTTTCTAAAAATTCTACCATATGTTTCATCGGTCCCACCTGTAGGCATAAAACAATGAAAATGAAACCCGTGTGCTGAGACATATCTGTACCCTGGTCACCCAGCCGCAATACCCTCCGTCACTGTCAGAGAATCTAGTTACTGACTTACAGATCGGTGAAGGGGTAGAAACTGTGGTGCCCATGCACAGAAGACGCTGCTCAGCCACACACAATGATAAAATCCTGTCCTGTGGGACAACGTGGATGGAGCTAGAAGACACTATGCAAATGAAATAAATCAGCCCCTTAGAGGCAAATGCATATCTTTGTGCTCTGTTGATGCTCAAGTAGTTGATTTAATGGAAGCGGAGAAGCTCATTAGAGGTTAGAAAGAAGGGGAGAGGGAAAGATGAGGAGGTACAGTACCGGCCCCCAAAATCGGCTCATTAAGAGGAATATGTCCTAAAGTTACACAGACCATGAGGGTGACTGCAGTTCACAATGTTGTCTTATGTACTTTATAAAGAACTAGAAAAGAGGAGTTTGAAGGTTTTTTACCCAAAAAATGATGTGTTAAAATATATGATTACTGCTGGGTGTGGTGGTGCATTCCCGAGGATTGTTGCAATTTTGAGGCCAGGCTGAGCTACAAAGTGAGCTCAAGGCCAGGGAGAACTGCAGAGCGAGACCCTGTCTCTAAAGACAAAAACTGAAAAGACATGTGATTACTAATTGCCCTGGTTAATCATCACATATTGTGTGCCCATACTGAATTGTCACATTGTACCCAATCGTATGTACAACTATTACATTTCAAAAAATGACTCACTGTGATCTCTCCTTTGAGACATCTTCTAACAGTTTAAATTTTTAAAAATTCTGGATTTATAAAAATGGAATATTTACATGCAGCCAATCCTAAATCCAAAGCCTCAGTAATATTTCATAAATATCCCTTTCTACACCAGACCTAAAATTATACCACGGAAATCTGAGGTACAACTTTCTATGGAAAAACAACTTATATTCACTTACACTGATATAGATTATATTAGTGAATATCTATACATACATACACACTGTTAACATGGTTGTTTTCTGTTGTCTCACTATATCAGGTACTTCACTGACTGTAATTATGAAACTTCTTGAATGTTTTTCTTTCCATTGAATTCAAAAGAATTGCTTCTTTTATTCCATGTGATTTAACTGAAATATATATATATATATATTTGTAAAAATGGGGACATATCAGTTCTCCTTTTTTGTCGTTTCCTTTTTGGAAAAAGTACTTATGGAAAACAGGGTTTCATTTTTTCAAAATTAAGTGTTTTGATTAACTGAATCCTAATTAACACTTAACTTTTGGAACAATCATAAAATTTATACAGGAGTTGAAACTGCTTGAAATGTTTCATGCAGACTCTGTTTCTAACATAATTGTAATGCATCATATCTATGGAAATATGGAAACAAGTAATGTGTTTACAGATATAGAAAAGTTTGTAAAAATCCTGTCATTAAATACGTACTGTCTGAAGGAGCATTTTCCAACCTTCAAGATGAAGACAAATTTCTTTTACTGTAATTTCTTTCTGGATCTTGTGATGTTTGGCGCATTTGGGGTATTTGTGATTCTTTTACATTGACTGATATTTTTGTTTGCTTTTATTTTCCTATCTTGTGCCATAAAATCTTTAGTAGCTTTTTCAGATGCAAAAACATGTACAGATTCACTTGTTTTGGACACCTACACATACACTACATTTGTATTGGTAGTTTGGCTAAATATATGACAAAATAATTTTCTCTGTATTTTAAAGAAAATTTCACATAATCACATATTGATGATTAAAGCTTACACCAGTGATTGTATTTATTTGTACATAAAAATTTCATGTTTTGTGAAGAATTATTGATAGTGTTCCGGCTATCTAGCATATGCTTCATCCCTTTTGTGTGGAAGGCAGTGGATTTGCACATCATAAGATGTTACATTTTTACCTGAAAAAAACTTCAAATGGTTGATAATGGTTTCATTCTCTTTTTAAAGAACCTTTCATTGGATAAATTCTCTCACTCTCAGTAAATCTTTCCTATGCCTCTTTATTCACTGCTCAGGGGCAGTGGCTATGTACACCTCCCTGAGAACACTGACAAAATCCTTTAGGATCATTCAATTTCTTAAGATTTGCATCCACGTCTTGCTCTTCTTTATCAAATAGTTTTTTTCTCTCTAAATTATTAGGTGATCACTTTGGTCACAGTTTGAATGGATAGTCAGGCTGGGCAGTAGAGATAACTGGTATATTTTCTCTGCAAATGTTTAAATTAGCTTCCCCAATAGTTCCCTTCATTGATACAAATAAAAGGTAGGTTATGTGAGTTGCCAGGGCATGCCAGTTAACAGGTTTTATGTATTTTATACGGCACAGGCTGGACACCTACCTATTTATTCCCAAAATGAGAAAGTGGTTAGTGCTTGAGTGAATGCTTTACAGAAATGATTTTTTCTATTTTAATTATTTGGAAGGTCAGACGGGCACTCCTTTCTTTCAGATCCTAATACTGGAAATGTCCTATGTACAGAACAAACAGCTACTTTCAAAAGAAAATCTGTATGGTGCATTAAGATAAGGCTAGCATTCAAGTATAGGATGTTGTTTACTTAAATCATAAGGTATAAACATTTCTTTTTTTCTTACTGAAGTTTGTTCCAGTTTGTTGAATGTTTTGGAGGTATTTTGCTTTGCTTTACTTTGGTTTTCATCGTTTTTGCATTTTATATTTCAGAAAGTTTTCAATTCTATGGTATAATAGAGGTACTTTTATAATACAGAAGTATATTTTATTATCAAGAGAAAGTGTAATACATTATAATTTGATCTACATAGTAACACTCTCTCTCTCTCTCTGTCTCTCTCTCTCTGTACCAAGAAACAAACTCAGAAACTTGCACTTGGCAGGCCGGTTCTGTGCCACTAAGCTGTCTCTCTGGCCCCATAGCCCATAGTAATTCTCTTAAAAATCCTTTTTCAAACTTTTCCCTTTCAGTTAGAACATTAAAGTCGAGTAGTCAGATGATCTATGGTATAGGTTTGGAGTCATTACACTGGATTTCTCTGCCTCCAGGTCTAGATCTCCCATCCCTAATGAGAAAAGACCCGGCACTCAGTTCCACGAAATGCCACAGGGTTCACTGGGACACACTGTGACTGCCTACAATAATGGCTCCAAGCAATCTCTGAAAGTACAGTGAGAGCTGGTTTTTCTAGCCTCCATGGACTTAAGGTTTTATAGATAAAATTTAGTGGAGAAATTTCTTTTGAAATTGTATAGTAAAAAATAAAGTAAGCAATTTTGTAGATTGCACACTGTTTTGGTATTGTATTGCCTACTTTAAAGTTTGCATATGATTGTTTTGGCAACAGGAAATTGTAAAACAAATATAAATTGAAGGAACATTTACTATGACTGCTCCATTTATGTGAGAGAAAATAACAAACACACTGTGGTTGCTTTTCCTTTCTGTATTGATATCATTCATAAGATATTGAATATTTCAAGTTAGATGCAACTGATTAAAATAAAAGCATTTGTGTATGCATTAGAAGGATTAATCTTTTTTTAAGCTATTTTTATGTGATCTGTGTGGCATAACACCAATTTTGTCATAAAGGCACATTTTTGTGGGTAATATCCAAAAACACCCACATTTGTTCTTCAAGAATATTTCTATTGATGAATTACTAATTTTAATTTAAACAGCTTTATTATATTAAACGAGTACATAATGGGAAAAGTTTAAGTACTGAATTTTTAATATTTATTTAATGTTTGTTAAAAAGCATCAAATTTTCATCATCGATTGGCTTTTGGTGTACTAAATCTATAAAAGAATGATAAAATAAATTCCTATATGAACTACAATAAGAATAAGAATAGCACTTTACAAAAGAAATATTTACTTCAATTTTCACACCTAAGGCAGCCTGCACCAAGGACAACAGTATGTTTCAGACACATGTATTGCTCACAATGACAACACATATTTTTTGATTTTCTGGGCTTTTTGTGGGAAACTCACGACATCTCAGTGGTCTTGCTGAGTTTTTAAGAGGTTATTATTTTATTATACAGTACGTAGTTAACAAGAACACAAAATATAAATAAAATAAAGTGTTAAATCCTTAATGTGTATTGCGCATTTTTTTAGAATAGACATCAATATTTTCATGTCAGCTATGTACTTATTTACAAAACCTAACAGATAACATTAGAAATAAATTAGTGTGAACTACAATGAAAATACAAATACAATCCTACCACAGAAATATTCTTTGCTTTGTCTGTCAAACCCAGGGCAGTCATCACATATGACAACTGCATATTCCATGCACACGTCCAACTTACACTGATAGCACACATGCATAGCCTTTCTTTCCTGTGTGGCAGGCCATTCTTGTCACCTCTCTCATCTTCAAGCTTCATACTATATTGCACAGTGGGCACTTAAAAAGAAAATAGGATATTGTTATCGTTTGTGTCTAGAAGTTCGTCTGAAGCCTTGTGTAGACTTAAATGGAGCTGTCTTACAGGTGGCTGAATCTAGAGTGTCTTGGCAGGTGTGAAACCTATTGGGCAGAAAGCCAGCACTGTGATTCACTGTTGGAAATTGTAATATAAAATTCTACAGGATGTTGTTAAATATACAAATACTGAAATATAAGTAAAATGTTCTTTATTCAACAATAGCCAAACTCAAAAATGTGTTTATTGTGACACCTCACTACCTGAACTGAAAGCTGTGCTTAGCAGGGTTTTCCATTGGTAATTGCAGGAATGTAAAAGACATATGCAAAAGCAATGGCAGTGAGCTTAAGATCTGAACAATAATAATGACATGAAGGAGATTTGGCTTTCTTCAGAACTGCCTGAGGTTTGATGACAGCATCACCAGCCAAGCAAGGAAAAAAAAAATTATAATCCGGCTGCTCTCCACTCATGGTTTAAGAGATTTGTGGGGAATTGTCAAGCAATTTACATACCACCTGAAAACAAGAGTATTGATGAGCACCTTTTGTAGTACTTTGTGCTTGCTGTAGTTTTATACAATATAGTCTCAAAAAAACCTTTGAAATATGGTATACAACTGTATGCCTTTGTGCATTGTTATGGGTGATACAACCTAGGGAATCGAGAGGTTTGGCTGAGTGACTCAGCAGGAAGCCAGGGTACTTACTTTGTATACATCCTGAGCCTATGGAAGAGGAGGGCATGGAGATTATGTGAATGCTACCTGGCCCCTAGGTAGGGTTAGCCTGTTTACAATGTAAGAGAGAAAAAAATCTGTTTGCTACCTTTTCTCCCTTTTGCTGGTTGTTTTTGCTGTGCTTTGCTGCCATGAACGGTTGCCCTCTACCATGTGCCACTCTGCCTCTGAGCCAGCCAAGTATGGACTGAAACTTCCACAAACTGTAAGCTAAATAAACCTTTCCTTCCTTCATTTTGGGGGTTGGGTATTTTGTCTCAGCAACAACAGAAAAGTAACCAAGATAGATGCAAAGACTTCTGCTTTCAATTTAGACACAGGTCCTTATGCGTATAGTAACAAACCACATGATGCTGTGAACAGACTTGTTGCTCTCACCTCCCAATCTAATCAGAATATGACATTTGACAATTGGTGTAGCAGTTTCTAACTTATATTACATTTGTTAATATAAGTTCACCAGTGTAGGAATTGTATGCAGGAACAAAGCAGAAATTCCAGGTGAAATGTTGGAATTTCAAAATATGGAATTGCATAGTACCATCCTTGGATTTCAGAAAGATACAATGTTGACCTTATATATGTCATACACGATAACAAAACCAGCACTGCTGATGTCAACACTGCCCCCTGATGGAAACATGGACAGGGAAGCCTTGACCAAATGGGAGCTTGAGCTGGTAACTTTCTACAGCAAAGCCGAAGGTGGAGGAGATGCTGTTTATAATTATACAATAATTATGATGTCACTTGAAACATAAAGCACTGACCAACGATTGTGATTTACTTGATTCTAAACATGTGTGCTATACATCGTTTGACAATTTATGAAGAAAATAGCATTTGCAAAATATCACAGAGAAATCTTCTAGATGATTGATACTGGAACTCATAAGATATCATTTATAGCAGAGGGAAAAGAAAATGTTTCTGCCAAGAGAACGACACAAAAATATTGTGTGGCACACTGGAGAGCTGACAAGTGAACTGAGAGGCGCAGCCCCACAAAAACCTACTATGACAAAAGAAAAACCCAAAATATGTAGCCTGCACCCTACAGGAAAGAACAGCTAAACAAGCCAAATTGCTCTCAGTGTAAGCAATAGTTGCGTATGGAACATGAAGACTGCCTTGCGTGTGACATTTGAAGCAAAGATTATTTCTGTGGTGGGCTTTGTTTTTATTTATATTGTAGTTCATACAGGTGTTTATTTCTGATGTTATTTTTTAGTTTTGTAAGCAAGTACGCAGCTGATGTGAAAATGTTGGTCTATTCTAACTGGTTACTCAGTCCATATTAAGGAGAAAAAAAGAAAAGAACTACCACAATTAATTTCCAACAAAGACACAATTAGAATAGCAAATAGTGTTGTTAATAAGTACATTAAAATAGAGTTTACTTTGGAAAATCCTTAACCTTGCTTAACTGTATAATTTACAACTTGACTATTTCTGTTTATGTAATATTTTGAGTGTTTCCTGAAATATGACACACTAGAAATGACTTATCTACCTATCTTTAATGTTAGAAAAACTAAAGTCTAGGTTAAAGATTTGCCCAGGACACACAAAAATATAAAGACGTGTTCAAACTTACGTTGTAAATTACATCTCCTATTCTCTTTGTTTTTCTTTTTTCCATAGTGGGGTGGGAAGATGGGGGATTTTCAGTACTGTGATTCTCCGAATGTTCCTTGAGGGAAATTTTTCTTCAGTGTTAGGGCGGTACAGGATTCCAGTCCGTTATTATTCTTTGAAAAACAACTCAATTTAAAAAGGAATAGATAATAATAGAGTGAGAGGAAGCCAAAGGGATTTTTCTTATATATACTCAAACTTGTGTCACTAAAGGGCCAACCATGAGGCTATAATAAAAATCTATGAGTTTCTCGGCTGCTGACATGTAGCACATTGAAAAAAAGGCTGCGATTTCCCTCTGTCATGAGAATTTGTGCAGGAAGCAGACACTCTCGCTCCAAGTAAATTATTTGGTTGAGAAAGTGATATGCCATTGCTAGCTGTAGGTAGGTAGCATTTTTCATGGAATTCAGTAAAAACAAAACAAAAGTATTAAAAGATCCATTTATACTCCTTGTACACACTGAGGACCTGGGAAGAAGATCTCTGGTTCCACCGCCTGCTCCTTCTCCAGCTCCGTGTCTTCTGCAGCGGCGGACCTCACCTAAGGAAGATTCGAAGTGCTTTCCAGCAGAAAATCAGCAAGAGGCAAACAATCACACAAATAACTGTCGCAGGCAGACCCACCAACACATACTGAGTAGTTAATGAAAGTTTGAAAATAAAACAAGATATTTTCATAGCCTCAAAGCATCTAGCCCAAGATAGTAATTTTGGGGGGTAATTCATTTATATATAAGGATCCATCCTTTATTTCTGAATCCTTCAATTTAGTGCAGTGTAGGTTTTTGAAGTAATCACTATTGATCAGGATTTCGGCAAGCCCTTTACGCCTTTGTCTTTCTCATTTCTAAGTACAGTCATGTGGGCCTTTTCTTCCCTTTTTTTTTTATTTTGTTCAGTTTGGTTAGAGGTTTATTTTGTTCTGTTAAAGAACCAGCTCTTTGACTTATTGGTTCTTTGTAAATTTTTTAATTTCAGTTTCATTGACTTCTTCTCTGACCTTAAAAATTTCCTTCCTAGGAGTAGGTTTGGATTCCAGCTGTTACTCTCTTTCTGGGACTCCAAGGTCATCAACATGTGATGTATTTTGGCTCACTCTGCTTTTCTTCTGTGGGCTTTCATGGATATAAACTTCCTTCTTAAAACAGCTTTCACTGTGTTCAGTAGGTTCTGGTATGCTGTACTAGCATTAATGTTTGATTCTAGGAGCTGTCTAAATTCTGTCTTGATTCCTTCTGTGACCCATGGATTATTCAAAACTGTATTTTGAATCTCAAAGTATTAACATAATTTCTGTAACTTGTTTTACCACCAATTTCTAGTTTTATTGTACTATGACATAATGATTTGTGTGGGATAATTTGATTCCTATTTTTTAAAGATGGGTTATTAGCTGATATGGCTCTACTTTGGAGGAAGTTCCATGTACTCTTAAGAATATATATTCTTTTTCACAGGGTGGAGTACTGTACAGATACGGATATCTGAGTCCGTCTATTCAGAGACGTGGTGAATGAGACCATTTACATTTAGCGTTATTACAGAGAGTTATTACTGAAATGTATTGACTTGCTGCTCTCATGCATTATTTTCCTGTTATTGTTTCCCGTTTGCCCCTTTTGCTTAACCACTCACCCTACCAAGTATTCATGCCACTAAACTTTTTATACTGCTTCCTTGTCACTTTCCAGAATATCCTTGAGAATATTTGGAAATCTTGTTTGGCGATTATGAATTCTTTAATCTCCTGTTTATCACAGAACATCCTTACTTCTCTGATCAATTTTAAAAGACAGTTTTGAATGATATATTTTTCTTGGTTGGAATTTCTTTCCTGTAGGATTTGAAACACTTTGCTACATGCTCCCCTGGCCATTAAGGTTTATATAAGAAGGTTACTGTAATCCTATTGGGGTTACATTAAAAACTGATTTGTTACTTTCCTCTAATAGGTTTTGAGATTCCTATTATGTATTAGACTTCTGGGATTTTGCTTATAATGTGTCATGGACAAGTGATTTTGTCTTGTTTTGTTTTCTTACCACATCCTTTTGGTATTTTCTATGCTTTTCTTGCCACAGTGTTAAATTCTTTCTTTACACTTGGGAAGTTTTCTTCCATCATTTCTGTAAACAACATTTTTAGGCCATTTGAGCTGTCATCTTTACATCACATAGTAGCTGCTGGATCCTCTCCACATTCTCTTACTCTTCTGAAAGTATCTCTGAGTATTCTGACTGACAACAGCCATTTGTCTAGTTCTGACCCTCTGTCCTCACATTGGTTACTTCCACTGTCCATGCTCTAGAAACAATATTTTGGTCTCTTGAATTTCTTTGGTTCCTTTTCATGCACCCCAATTCTTTGTTAAACTTGTTACTCATGTTTTGTATATTTTTATGCATCTCAGTTACTTTTTAGTTAGTCTTCTATAAACTCAATGATTTTTTTCTTTTACTAAATCCATGTTCTCTTTAGTTTTGCTGTCTTTGAGCTCCCTGAGAACCTTGTTAATCTGATTTTTTTGGAATAAACTTTCATCATTTCATATAATTCAGCTATTTCTTTTTTATGTTTTCCCCATTGATGCAATTGGATCAAATTTGAGGAAACTGTGAGTACTGGATGGCATTTTCTTGCCTTGTTTTCTCTTGTTTTTATTATTTGTGTGTCTACCAAGTTTTGTGCAACAATTATATTGGAAAGGCTTTGCTTCTGGTATATAGATCTAATTTTCTTTTCATGTGATTATTAAAAATTTATGTATCTTCTTTGGAAAAATGTCTCCTTAAATCATTTGACTATTTTTAAATTTTTATGCTCTAGCTCAGTAATGAGGCTTTTCATATTTGAACTAGAAGATGGGGGTGAGTGATAAACAGTAAAGATGCAATTAAGAACTTTGGCTTCAACCCAATATGCTGGACTTTACCTGGGTGGTGTGTGTATGTTGGCAGGGAGGATGCTGTACACCAGCTGTTATTCCCTAGGGAATATTACTACAGCTGCAATAGTGGGTAGAAAAGACTCCACAGGTTATTGGGAATGTGTAACTTCTGGAGGTCCCAGACCCATAATCAAAACAGATGGCTATTCCCCAAGGGATATTAAAGCAATCACTTTCCTTAAATGAGCCATCTGCTTAAAGAATGGTTTTTACCAATTAATAAGAAGACATTTGAAGGGCTGGGAAATTTGTTCACTCTATAAGCAGGATAGAAGAACTACGATATGCCCAATTACAAAGACACTATTCATGACACAGAAGTGTAATATAAAACAGCATCTATTTTTATTGCCCTTTCTGAAACATTCTGTGGAGTTAGTCAAGCTGGCGAAAAGCAGATCAATAGCTGAAACCAATTTGTGATGACAAATTTGACCTTCTGGGCCTCAATCTGTATGACTATTGATTACCAAGATCCAATCAAGCTAAATATGTTCTCGTGAGAAAACTAATTCATGGTATGTAAAACTAGAAGTAAATTCAGGAAGGTAGCAAATTTTATTACATCTTTTTTTGCTTCATTAAAACAATATTGGTTAATCCCTGTCTGATGGCTACTTAGTCCACTTCTTCACTTCTTACACCCCATCCATGTGGACAATTTCTAGTTAACTGATCCCTATCATTTTATAGTAAAACCCCATGTAGAGGCTGACATCAGGTCCAAATGACCTTCTCCAATTGAGTAATTGATAAATTCTCTTCTCACTCTTCCGTGTCCATGTCCAGCTCTTTCTCTTTGAAAGATCATTTTATTACTTAGGAAAGCAGATGACACTGTCTAAAACTTCTCCCTGATTCTAAAATGCACCAGTAGGGGAGTACTTTCCTCACTGATCTTACTTATTGCAAAAGGTTGACTCTCACTTTGGGGTGACTTTATAAGAAAACATACTTATTCCCTCTCATCTTGTAGCCTTGGTTGCTAGAAATAAACCTTAAAAACAGAGAGTCTTCAATGATGAAACAGACTGAAAATATTGATCAGAAAATGTGAGTTTCTGGGTCTTAAAAACTCTACCTTTAACTGTTTTATAAAACATATCATTTAAAAGAAAACAACAACATGCAGTTCGGAATCATTGTTATACTCCTACCATCTTGTGGGGTGAAGCTCTGCATCATTTCCAATGGTTTTTTTTTATTATTATTATTACTTGTTGCTGTCTTTAACTGTTTGATCAATCTTACATTCTTATGTCTGGTGGACTGAGCAACTTTGTTGAAGATAATAGTATATAATGTAGCAACCATTGTTAATTCTTATCATTTTGTTTTGAAGCCATGCCTCTTTTTTGTTGTTTTTGTTTTGTTTTGATTTTGTCCTTATTTTTTGTTGTTGTTTTTAAATTTTTAAAATAAAAAAAGAATTTAAAACATTCTATGAATAAAATTAATTATTTTCAACTTCTAAGCAAGTTGAAAAAATCTCAATTTGAAAGTATTTAATTCTGTATGTAGAAATGATGAGATTTGCAAATCTAATATTTTGAGTTTGGTGTTTATCTAACAGAATTTTCTGTAACCTGCAATCCAGTTGGAATTTTGTGGGATTCAATTTTTTTTTTTTTTTTTTTTTTTGTACCAGGAATCGAGCTCACAACCCATGCATGCCAGCTAGGGCTCTGTTGTTGAGCTACATCCCCAACCCCCAGGGATTCGAAATTTTCAGTTTTCTACCTGAGCCTATCGTTTTAAGTAAAATAGCAGGACAGATACAAAAATAAAAAAGGTTAATTTAGCTTTGCAATTTCTTTAAGTATTCTCAATCACACAGCATGGAATAATGCAATAGTCATCCCTTCTGGCCAGTTTGTAGTACAAGTACGAGCTTATATTTCCTCCTCTCTCTTACCACATGCCCTAGAGCCAGAAAGATAAAGTCAAATGAAATCTCAGAGACAGAACTTGCATGTCACAGTCAGAACAACAATCATATCTGCAAAGCAAAATGCACACTTTTCTGTCTAAAGATAATATGAATCACTTTCTAGTGAGATAATCTGTGCGAATCCATAAACCCAACATTTACAAGGCCTGTTCATGACATAGCGTCTCTCTCCTTCTTTCTCTCTCTCCTCTCTCCCTCTATATATTTTATTCTTAAATATTATTGAGCTTTGAAACCTGCCTTTGCCAAATCATAGATTGTGGCTTTCAATTTTTTGATATGTCATCCCAAACTGTAGTTATCAGTGTCCATTGTTTTGTATCTGTTCACCTCGTTCTTTTTTTTCCTATCAGTACATTGCAGAGCCATGAGTCATTGTACTTGGCAGCCCTTAATGCTGTCACTTAACCAAGGAAGCACTTAGAGTGAGTGCTATGTCTGCTTGTTTAATTTGAGGATGAAAGCACTTTTGCATCCGATTCCTTCCCTAGTCTCTTTAATGCTACATTTTCCTGCAGTTGATGTATTGTTTCCCATCTGCAGTCACTAACCACAGTGTCTTTAAGTCTGGAGTCATGTGTGTTAGCTCAAGCGGCCTCATTGCCCTGTCCTCTTAAAGTGAATTCTTCTCCCCTCGTCTCTCTGTGCCATAGCTCACTCCTCCTCTCCTATTGCCCGGCATCGTTTCTCCATCACATCGCTTGCAATTTCCAGGGTGGCATATCTTACTCCAGATCATAGCTCATTTCATCTTTTCTCCTGCTGTTGTGCTAATAGCATCTCAAGCTAATCATTAATTTCTACCCTGTGGTTTCAGTAATTCCTTCCATACTAAATTTTGCACGGGAAAGTTGTTTTAGATTTGGCACCTTAACATAGTCTAAGTGAAATAGCATTGTGATGACAGGAGAGGCCCTATTCCTCACTTAGTTTAAAGCTTCCAAAGGGGTAGAAGAGTGACAGCACAGAATGACTGTAAGCATGATGCTTAATTTATATTTAATCAATGCCTCTTGGAAATAGGAACTATTTTGCAAGTTTATTTATGTGGTCTTGTGAAACCATCAAAAGAGAAGGAAAACATTTGTGTTTGGTCATAGTCAGAGATAAAGTTTAAGCTGTTCATTTCTTCACATGAAACAAGGGAGGTCCATGGTAGTTAAAAGATTTGCTGTGTCATATGTTCAGGTATGTGAGGATTAGTAGCAGTAATACACGCCCAAGGCTGACTTCTTTGCGGCGCCTGAGGTAAGAGAACAAACATCCGGCTCCATATTCCCAGGTGGATTCATTTTTTTTCCCCTGGATACCTCTAGAGCAGAGTACATTTCTCTCAGACACATGTCTTAGTGGAGTGCAACCTATTCAAATTATTTATACACAGTGCCTACCTTGACCTCAAGGAACTACCTGCTACTTCAGCACAGTTGATCTTCAAGAGAACAACCTACAAGAGAAAAGTAGAAGACCATGAAATCTTAGCTTCGGGTCATTAGGCCTGGAGGCCCAGGAAAAATGGGCCTTACAGCATGGTCTGGAAGTCATCGAAAAGTATCTATATTTTTTGTTTTGGTCTATTTCTTCCATATTGCTGAATGTTCATCAATCTCCACATACCCTAATATCTGATGTTTACACGAAATTTCACATTGAAGTATTTAAATTCAATGCACTACATAAATATCAGAGCCAGGGATATTTTGGGTTTGAGAGGGAGAATGTGAACTGTGGCTTTCCAGTGAGAGAGCTCACATGCTCGGAAGGCAGAGCATCCATTTAGTTGGAGGGCCCTTAAATATCAGTGTTTGTAAGTCTTTATTTCTTTTATTGAGTCCCTCCGTGTCTTCATAGCAGGATTCACTTATGTCATGGCCTGTGTATGATCATTCTAGAAGCGTAATCACATTTAAAAAGGCTGGAAGCCCCACTGTCCCATGCACAGAATTTCACTTTAGGCTTTTGTGTTTTAGGAGAGAAGGTTGCTGTCTCATTCTGCAGTATTCCTGTGTCTGATGCCCCTGTGGCTTAATTTTTCTGGGTTTTTGATGATCAAAGTTTGGAAGGATTAAATGCAATAAAAAAGGAACCCAAAGGTACTTTTGGTTTACATGATATCTTTCACCAGTTACAACCCCACATATAATGTATAATTCCCACTCCCCTGATTAGACCTACCCCATTATATTAGTGCTTCTGATTCCTAAGTCTTTTCAAAGTTCTGCAGCATGAATTATCTTGCTCTTCACTTTCACTATCTTCTGCAAGTGCTTAATAAATTAGACTTTTGAATCTGTTAGTGTGGCATTCATTTTCTTTCATTAAAATTTTGCTAGCATCATTCATCCATCAGAGTTTCTTCTCCCTTTGTCTTTACAAGTTTGCAGCTTGTAAGTATATTGTCAGAAGTCATGAGTTTTTATGGTTTATGTATGGATGTACCCCCCCAAGAGCTTCATGTGCTCTTAGGTAGGGATTTAGGTGGGTGCTTAATTCATGGGAGAAATACAGCTGACTTGCTCTTAGGAGGTGGAGTCCAATGGGAAGAGGTGCTTCACAGCGCTGTGGCCTGGGGGAATGTATCTCTCCGCTCTGCCCCTCTCTCTTCCCTTCCTCCCTGCATGCTACACACAGCTTTTCTTCCGCTTTTCGCCACTACTCTCCTGCCTTGGCACCAGTGGCTGTGGACTGAAAGTGGCCCCGGAAAAAAGAAAACAAACAAAACAAAACACCACTCCTTTTAATTATAGGTGTGAGGTATAACAGCCCCTGGACAAGAAAAACGACTAACACAAGTAGAGAGAGGATGATTCGTTGATTATTTTTAATTATACTGTGGATTACAAAATCACAGAAGGGTAGATTAGAAGCTCTTGAGAGGTTCCCTAAACATCGCTGCTGATCCGGACTACTAGGGTAGATGCTCACTCTAGTGCTTGAGAAGCCAGAGAAGGGAGCCGCAACCACTATTGCTGACTACGGGACCACACCGTGAGCCATGATCTTGGCAAAGAAAATTCCTCCCCATGTCTCTCCACAGCCATGGAACTAGGTATCTGAATGCCTATTTTTGATGTAGTTCATACAGAACAAACGCGATATGGTTATGCTTGCTGGAAGGAGCAGTATCTCTGCTTCACAATGTGTTCTTTGCCCCCAAGAGCGATGCTAGTGATTTACTTGGTTTAATTCATAAAATGTGGATGGTCTGAACTATAATGAAATATGAGGTTTGTGGTTTTACTTTTCAATCTGTTAATACGTAGTAAAGAATATTGCAAGGGAATCAGAACAGAGGCAAGTAAGTTTTAATGAAGCATTTTGCACTTAACTGTGTAAAATTCCTGTACTATATATTTGCTATGGATTTAGATAATTATGACAATAGTTCTCACATCGTGACAGTTTTTTTCCTGCTTGGGATATTTGGCCATCTCATTTTTTAATGTGACAATTGGCACACTGCCCTGGCTTTTAGTGGGCAGAATAAAGGTGCTGCTGCCAAACATTTGACAACATACAACACATCCTCTTATGACTTGTTCCTAGATGTATCCCCAAAGCCTCATGTGGTTGTGTGGAATTTAGTGTACTAAATCAGTCCACTGTTTGGTTTGGCACCACCCTAATCCCTGCCTGTAGCCTAGATACAATATAAAGGGCAGCGAGAAGCTTGTCTTTTCCCTTTCTTGCTTGTTTTTGTTCTCTTCTACCCACCATGAACTGTTTCTCCCTTGTGTTGCCTCCTTGTCAAGCCATCCTGCCTTGGAACCAAACACCTCCATAACTAAATAAAGCTTTCTTCCTTTAACTTTGGGGGTTGGGTATTTTGTATCAGGAGTGAGACAAAAATAGCTAAGACATCTGCAGTAACAAAGAGTTATGTGCTTAAAATACTAACAATATCAAGAGTAAAAGTATTCAGACACCTTTAGATGTGATAGATATCCACAATAAACACCATAAAGCACTAATGATTGAAATTGAGGAGGATGCAAAAATTGGAAAGGTTATCTTGTATTCATAATTAGAAAAATAATTCATATCAGTATGGACATACTAACCAAAATGGTCTATAGCTCCAAAGCAATTCCAATGACATTCTTCATAGAAAAACAAAAACAACTTATAGTTAGTATAAAAGCACAAAAATCTCCTAGTAGTTGAAACTGTCTTAAGAAAAAAAAGCAGGACATATTATGTCTGACTTAAAAACTTAATACCAAGCAATTTTATTGAAAGCAGAAGAGTACTTCTATGAAAACAAACCTATCATCAAATTAAACAGACCCAAGAATCTAAAAGTAAACTCATTACTCTATAGACAACTGATTGGGTGCTGAGAATACACATTGGAGAAAAAACAGTCCTTTCAATAAACGATATGGGAAGAATAGTTATTCACATGCTAAAGAATAAAACTAGATCCCTACCTACTTTCACTGGAGACCAAGTGTGTGAAAGGCCAACACCACCACAGGAAAGAATTTATCAACAAAGAATCGAGAAAAGTTAAAGGTTTGTTGATGCACTACAGCAGAACAGTATATGAGTTTCAAAGTGGACTGCACTGTGAAGGTGAAAAACTGGGACTCTTGTAAGAGTCTGAAGATGTGACAAGTAGGGGGTGATCAAAATAAATATCTAGGAAGGTTTGCTTTAGCTCAGCTTGCATTTTGTCTCACAGGAATTGCTACATTACATCAAGAATTATGCATTCAAGGAGCCAATTTGACATGATTCAGTGTTCTGGAATTCGCAGAAGACTCTCATGCCTCAAAATAAGAACACCTCTACGCATCAACTCTGAAGAAAGGGTCACTGCCATTGAGAAGAATCAGTGTGTTCCACATCAAGAGCATACTTCAGGTTTTCCATGTAGCTTCACCTGTGTGCGATGTTCTGGTCACTTAGTAAATGAAAGTTTCGATAATCCTGATGAGGCAGGAGATAAAGTTTACTGTAACGGTACAGTAACTGGGTATTAATTCATTTTCTGACTATTCAGACTCCACATGTAAATATCAAGCATCTAATATTAAGAATCTAATATTAAAGATCTGCTATGAATTTCTGCTCTATAATTAACCTTTTCTCTGTACATTCTTTCTAATTTGTTATGAGCTGCTCCTGAGGATACCACCTAGCTAGAGCATTATTAAGGGGAATGTTACAGAAAAATCCCTCTGGAGGATCGCCAATGAGACACTGAAATACAGCAATAGAAGAAAGACAAGAAGGAGAGAAATGGGTGCCCTGGTGCCCCAGACCAGGAAAGATCTGAAAGGGAAATTGAAACCCTCAGAAATAACAAGCAAGACCTCACTAGGAGAAAAAGCTCAGCGGACCACCATGGTGCACTCAGAGGAAGAGAAGGCGGAAAAGGAAGGAACCACTGTTCCACACAAACCCCAAGCCGGATCCCTCATTCCGGCACTCACAGCATCGGCCTCAGAGGCCCTTGTTCACACAAACATTCCTTATAGGCCAGAGGTAAGCAAATTCCTGAGTAGACAGTGTGGCCCCAGCCTCTTCCACCTGCGCTTCAAGCCAAGCCACCTTCAGACCAGCCCTGGCCCAGCCCCGCCCACATACCTCGCCTGCCACAGCTGCCCTCTCCTCGCCCTCTGCTCGGTCCCTCAGTGCATCCATCTGCTCAGCGGCTCCTCGGCACCTCCCACTTTGGACTCAAGTCTGTGCCACGCTTGCCATTGCTGCCAGGATCTGGAGCCTGGTGCCATGCAGCCGGCCTCGGGCGATCAGCGCTGCAGTTCCCCAGGCACGGCGGTCCTGCCACCACCGGGGTCGCACTCCCTCGGCTACCGCCTCCAGCGCTGGCCCTCTGAGCTCTCTGGCGCACCAAACACAGGAGGAGCGGCAGCCTTGGATCAGTGAGAACAGCCAGTTCATTAACGGGCTGGACCGAGGCTTGCTAGAAAGCAGCACCAGGCTGAAGCCTCATGAAGCCCAGAACTACAGAAAGAAGGCGTTGGGGTGTCTTGGTTCTCCGTTATCATCACACTGGCCCTTGCCTCGGTCAGAGGTAAGCAAAGTCCTGAACGCTGGTCCAGAATGGGAGATGAGAAAACCCGGAAAGGAAACAGCAGCGGTCAGAAGGAATGGTCAAATCCAGTGTGAGGATGGGAGGTTACAAAGGCCACTGAAGCAGAATCCCCACTCTGCAGAAATCCTTCTAATCAGTGCCCTGAGGCCGGCCAGAGTCAGGGCAACCAGTGAGCAGCCCACCACACCCAGCTCTATGCCTGCCCTGAGGATATGGCCTCAGACCTTTCCACTGTGAGAGCAAATACCAGCAAAGAGTAGCAGAAAGCAACAGAAGCGACCTCAGGACCACAGTAAGTCCCAGGGATCCAGTCAACAAACAAAAGGGAGCTGGAGCACAACAGAAAAAGAGAGCTGCAGATGAAGGTGGGCTACACGGCCCCACATCCTTCTCACTCCAACACCAAGCAGGAAGCATGAGCTGAGTTACCAGGAAGCATGAGCTGAGTTACCAGGATTCAGCTCCCACCCTGAACTCCCTCTCTGAGCAACGGTGAGTCCTGGTGGCCCAAGCAGGCACCATGTGATCCTGACAACAGGTTGAGTCAACGGGCTTCAGGACTCACCCTAAACTACTAATATGAGCACCAAGAGGCTCTACACTGCTTCCATATATGAAAAATATATGAACCCATAGCATCAAACTACATGAAAAGCAGCAGTCCCGAAGCCTGAGAGACAACAACATGCTCTACACAGCAGACACAAGAAAATCCTCCAATTCTTTCCGAGAACTAATAACTAAATTTAGTACACAGCATGATCTACCATGGTGAGCACAGGTGGAGGAGACCTCATGCCACTTGTGCCCAGCATCATAAGTGCACCCAATGCCCAACAAGTTTGAGTGGTGGGATGAGGCAAAGACATGAAACTAGGGTGTAGACCTGCCTCTCTAGCTGGGAGGAGCTAGTCTCCAAAGACACTAATGGCCTATGAGGGGGTTACCAGGCACTTTGGTGGGGAGCTCGGAGGCCTGAGCGGGGAGGGGCCTCCCTTCGGGTTGCATGAGAACTCTGAGGACCTAGACTGAGCCTCCCACAGAGCAGCACTGGGACAGAGTCCAGGAATCTGCGGGAGTGACCCTGCAGACTTGGATCAGCGGGGGAGAGTCCCCACTCCCGGGGCATGCCTGGAGCTCCAACTGGCCTCTAGGGTGTGCCAGGTACTCTGCCTCACCGTCAGAGCTGCACTAAGCCCCCAGGGCACGCCAGGCACTCCATCCAGCCCCTGGAGCTCCACTCGGCCCCCAGGGGTGTGCCAGGTGCTCTGTCCACCCCCAGAGCCCCACTCGGCCCCTGGAGTGTACCAGGAGTTCCACCCAGCTCCTGGGGCATGCCAGGTGCTTCGCCTAGCCCCCAGGGTGTGCCAGGTGCTCTGCTCCACCGCCAGAGCTCCACTCGGCTCCCAGGGTGTGCCAGGTACTCTGCCCAGAACCCGGGGTGTGCCAGGAGCTCCACCCCACCCCGAGGGCATGCCAGGCACTCTGCCCCTACCTTGGCCCCACTTGGGCCCTGGGTGCGGCAGGCACTCCGCCCCGCCACCAGAGCTCCACTTGGCATCCGGCCCGTGCCAGGCGCTTTACCTGGCCACTCAGGTGTGCCAGGCATTTTGCCTGGCCCCCAGGAATGCCCTGAAGCCTCGCCTGAACCTATAGACATGGTCCTGCTGACAGAGTCTGGCAGTTCACTGTGTAACCCTGTCTACCTGACTGGACAATCGACGGCTGTGAGGGCTTATCAAAGGGTGCTTCTCTACTTCCTGCCGAAGTAATTTGTGTACACCCATGTAATATACAGCATATTTAGAAGCAGCCAAGTCTCTGCCCAAAGTAAGAGCATGAGGGAGTAAATAAACCAAAACTGCAGTTTTTAACAGTGAGATCACTGACAGGGTGGTAAAACAACGATGGTGAAGTAGAGAAAATTGATTAATTGAATGAGCCATCATCTATAACTGAGTAATAAAGACGAAGATAACATTATGTAATACAACATCCAGTGGTAACACTCTACTATTTTCTCTGTAATCTGGTATTTCCTTTATTATTTTTGTGTTAACAAAGGCAAAGATAACACTATATAATATAACATGCAATGATGGTTCCCTACTGTCTCCTCTGTAATTTG
The DNA here is from genome assembly GCA_004027595.1 of Dinomys branickii. Lineage (NCBI taxonomy): Eukaryota > Metazoa > Chordata > Mammalia > Rodentia > Dinomyidae > Dinomys > Dinomys branickii. Next base: position 56,275 of record PVLD010011497.1, read on the forward strand.
TATATCCTTTATTGATTTTGTTATAACAAATATGAAGATAACTATGTTATACAGCATCCAGTGCCAATTCCCTACTATCTTCTCTATAACTTGGTATTTTCTGTATTGTTTCTGTGTTATTCTGGGTTCTTTTGTCTTAAAAATAAAATTAAAAAATTTTTAAAAATACTAAATATAGCATGCCTTCAGTTTTATCTTGGTCATTTTCTTTGAGGTCAGAGAAAATTGTAGGTTTCACCAAAACAATACCATAACCTTCATTATTATGTATGACATTTACTGGAGTTGGTCAGGAACAACTGCCTTATAACTTCAGCCCTGGTTTGTAATTCTGGTTGAATCCTTGTGACTTGAGGGGCAGTTTAGTTCCTGAAGGTCAATGTGCATGGTTAGCGGGATACTTCTGTTTCCAGGAAACTGTGGTCTCTGTGGTGATTCTGGTTATGTATGGCTCTGCTTGTCCTGGAATCCAGGTGATCACAGGATGAATATAATGGGTACAGAACTTTGATTGTAGATGAGTGAATGAAGGAAATGAGAATATGTTAGCCCAGGAGTAGGCACATTGGCTTTCCAACTTTTGAACAGTCACTGCCTGTGTCGGTTACTTTTCCATCACCTGGAAAATGCATACTTTCAATTTAAAGCATGAGAAGTTTATGCCAGCTCACAGTTTCAGGAGATTATCTCTGTGGCTGGTAGGATGCAAGGCAGAAGTGGCATGGTGGGGAAGGTCGTTCCCCAGATGGTAACCGGGATGCAGAGGCAGAACAGAAAACCAGGAACAAGCTCGCAGCCTCCTGCTCATGTCACTGGTCACCCAGCTTGGTGCAGGCCCCACCTCATCAAGGCACATTGTGCTGCTGCACACCCCCGGAGAGCGTGAATATCTGCATGATCTGATCATCTTCCAAATACATGAGACTTCAGGAGATACTTTTTGTCTAAACGTTAATGCTCGTCAAATGAGTGACATGCCTATGTGCAGAACTAAGAGATTTGATCCTGTTTTGAGGTAACGAAGATACAAAATGAAGGGCGATCTTTGTTCTTTTGGTCACCCACTGAACATGAGTATGGCCAAGAGTTTTTGTTTGATTTCACCAAAAAAGTCTTTTAAGTCCCTGATTATTTCAAAAGGAAACAGAAATTGTACTTTTAGTAAGTGACCCGCTAACAGCCTAGAAATCCGCCCATCTCCCATTCTCAGATACTCTTTGACCAGGTCATTCACCCTAAGAGATGGATCCTCTGTAATGTTAAGGTAGACTGGATAAAGATCTTCCTTTTTATGTTATAATTAACTATTTTACCTTTTAGATCTGCTTTCCTGTGGGTGTTTAAGGTCAAGTTAGTAATCAAAATTAACATTTTAAATATTAAATTCAGTCAAGATTCTTCAAGGATTAGATTTTGGGGATACATGATGAATTTTTTGTGCTTCCTCTGATTTTTCTTTTACAAGTTTTATCATACACCAAGATGGGTCATGGTCCTGCTAAACCTATGACTTCCTTTGGAAGCCTGTGGATATTCCTTCTGTAACACTCTTCTTTGGCAAAGCACACATTTGTTAGCTGTTCTCCTCTGAAGTCCAACAGTCACCATGTTCAGAGGTTGAGTTGCAGGGCTATTTTGTGAAGAATCATATTCTGGGTCCCGGGTGCCCTTGGGGGACAGGAGATAACACACTGGCTGTCTTCTAGCCCTTCCTGTGTTCCTGATTTCTAGTCTCCAAGCCCTGGTTTTGATCACATAGGCCATTTACATCAGTCTTGGAGTAGAAGTAGGGTCTTAATGCTAACTCTTAAAATTTTCTCTGAATACTGGTATCAGTTATATTCTTTCTGTCTTGCAGAGAATAGCAGATCATTTTAAGCTAATGTTCAAGATGTTAGGTAAGTCATACTCCAGAACAATGTTAACAGACCACAAGTTTCACAAGGAAAAGCTCAAAGAAGGATAATAAAAGCAGAACAAACACAGCATGATAGTAAAATAAGCATAATAATAAGTCTAGTTTTGTCATATTAGAACTTTTAGGTGGACTGTACTTGCTTACAGACACAGTTTCTATGTCATTAGTACTTAGTTTGATAGTTATTTGAGTGACCCTGTTTGAAATGTGCAGTGTTTAAGCACATCTAATTATCATAATACTATGTGGAACACAGAAACAAAGGCCTGAGGAAGGTTGTCATTATAAACAATTTCATTCTGAGCGAGCAGTATAGGAAGGCATTTTTTTAAAGCTCTGTACCTGGAGAATGTAAATGTATTTAGTACACAAAGAAATCAGTAAGAATGTACATCACTGTTACATAGAAACTATTATATTCACTTTGCCTTTTAGATTTGAAATGAAATTTAGAGCATTTTAACAGCAGAGTCTCAGAGCACACAATGTGAAATAGTAATGTTCGATCTCCTACAAGCTTAGGAAATGGTACTAATGACCACAAATACACATTTTACCTAGTGTACAAGTGTGTGTCATTTATGCAATAACTAAATGCCTATACACTTAAAGACAAAAGATGTAGACCACATTTTAAAAGACAGCACTGTTCAAAACCAGTAGGCTTCTCTCCCACCTGAATGCTGCTGAATATAAACAGCAGATGTGTTAAGTGTTTTATTGGCCATTTTGGAATTTCAAGGTCTAAATTCAGTGTATACTGTACAAAAGAAGGCAGTTACTGTTATTTCTGCATCGTCAAACCTACACATCTTTCACTTTATAAATGCAATATTACACCGAACACCTAATTACAGATGTATACATATCTTTAGGCCTGGATATATAGATTCAAATATACTATAATAACTTAATGGTTTCTCGCTTACTCAGTATATAAATTGATTGTTTAAAATATTTTACAACAAACCATCACATAGACTGTGAGTTTGTTAAAGCTCAGTTTCATAGGCCATCAAAAAGCTAAGGTCAGGAAATAGAAGAAATTAACTTGATGAAACATGAATTATTTCTTGTTAGTTTCTATGTCTTACTAAGAGTGCATCTATATTATATAATAAAACCTCATTGTTTTAAGCAGAATTTTGCTTCATATTTGTGCTGTAAATTTGATAAATACTGTAAATAGCTTTTGAAATGACAGTCTGCTTTGTTGTATGTGCGAACTCCACCTGAGAAGCGTCACCTCTCAGAAACTTCTCCCCACTTAACCTGGGTTCTCTGCATCTCACATTAGCTTTCTGATGCTGTCTGCCTCTTTCTTTTTGCTCTTTAGTAGAACAAAATCTCATCCTTCAGGATCCTTTTTTAAAAAAATATAACACTGTCTTTTTCTTTGATCTTTACCAAAAATACCCTCATACCTGTTTCTTTCTTTCTCTCCTTCTTTCCCACTTAACAATTTATTTTCTGCCTTTTTATGTTTTTTTTTTAGATTTGCCTTGGAAACAATCTACACGTATAAAATTTCTGAAATCAGACAAAGTACTCCTTTTCTTGATGAAATGAAATACTTTTGTCTTTTATATAAAATACTACATTAAGATTGTAAACCTTACTAATTTTATATTTAGGTAAAATCCTCCTAAGAAACAATTTTGCTTTACTTGTATTAGCAACGTGTATTTTCTTTTTGCAAGCTTTAAAAAAACAAGCAGTCAATCATAGTTTCATTTATATTTAGTAACTGGTGAGTTAGATGTTTTATTATAAACATTTACCTATATTTAGTTTATCTATGAAAAACTATACAATAGAGAAACATAATGAACACTCTTTTTGGCTGGAGAAAACCCTTAAAGTCCTATACATGAAACACAAAAATCAAGAGACATTGTATCTGAAAGTTTAAACAAAAATGAGTGTTGTCTGGATTTGGTAACAATGTAGAGCAGAACATATCTTCCAACTTCAAAGATGTCTTTACTTTACCAATAAACTTAAATTACTTGTTTACTAAAGTTTAAGTCAAGTGAAAAAAGTACTTGGGCTAATGATATGAGCACCAATTTATCTATAAACTGATTCAAACAGCACTTTTGGAGGATTTTATGTGTAACACGTAGATCATAGATAGTATGCAAATACATGTACACTTTAATAAAATCATACAATTTTTATATTACTGTATTTTAAGGGTCTTATCTTTAAGTTTTACATAAACCTTAAGTCTGACAGTTTCTTTAATGTCGATTAGATTTTTAAAATACCACATTTAACAGTTTTTCCCCTTTAGCTCCAATGTGTAGCTTTGCTCATCAGTTAGGGCTGGCTTAGATGGGGAGGATGACTTGATGACTGATTTCTCCAAAAAACATAGCACATAGATAAATCAGATTAAGTACCTGGCTACAGAAGCCAAAGGAGGGTGTTATGGTGAACTCAAAAATGTAAAAATGAACACACTGCTGGTAGTTACTTTAGGAATTTTAGCATAGTTTACCTTGCTGAGTTTTGCATTGTTTTTTCCACTATTATACTTAGAACTCATTAAAAAATAGAAATAATTAGTCTGTTTGCTGGGGCAAGCATCCACACCAAGACAGTAGTTGGGGGTCAAACAGTGCTGCATGAAGAGATTTCTTTCTAGAGTGTCAACAATGGCCACATTGGACCAATAGGCCCTTATACATCTCAGAAAGCCCCAAATGCCAAGAGGTGTGAGTTAGCACAAGATTTTATTTACATCTTCTAGAAAAGCAGTTAGCATAATCCATCTAATTATGACCTCAAACTCCCTTTTAACCTTATTATCTATTTACTCCCAAAAAATTGGCATCCGACTGTAGATGAAAGCCATTGTGGTTTCTTGCACTGAAGAACTATGGCTTTGAAAACAATACTTTTTAGAACTACTGCATTAGAAATAAGTGCTTTACTCTGTCAGTAATAATTTCCACATTGACAAATAAAAATGAGATGGTATCAGGAATGTACAGTAGAGTTAGTGATTTAGGAATATTTATAGTTCAGAGACATTAATCAGGCTATGAAAATCAAACAACCTAAATAACAACCTATAATATAATCCATGTAATATAATCCATATAATCCATAACTTACCATCCATATTCTACTTCTCTTAGTTTTCTAAAAGAGAGTTGGTAAAAAGCTTACACTTAATTGTACCAAACTGAAGCTCTACTGTTATCAGAGCATACCATGTTGCATAACTCTCAGTAGACATCAATTTAATAAGAAAGAAAAATAAACAGATACACTCTCATAGGATACAGCAGTCAGAAGAATATTTAGGGAACGATGAAAAAACAGAAAACAGTGAAAGAGAGTTTTGCTGCAGGATAGGCTTAAATGAAGATGATGGCAAGTCAACATCGGAGATCAGCTTAGAATAACGCAGCTGTGCTTCGAATTTTTTTAATGTTTGTAAATTCTTTCTAATGTTTTCATCAATCTTGCATTCTTACATCTGGTAATCTCAGCAAGTTTGCTGAAGATAACAATATGTAACATAACCACCACTGTTGATTCTTATCATTTTGTTTTGAAACCTTTATATCATTTTTAATGTTTTTGCTCTGTTTTGTTTTTGTCTGTGATGTGGATATTTTGTTATTGTACTTTTTTTTTACTATTCTCTATAAAATAAAAAAGAATAATATAATTACTACAGAAAATAAGCTACAATTTGTCATAGTGGTCAATTAATACTGAATATTAAATGTGAATATGAAAATGTCATAAAAATGACATCAGGCAAATTGACAAACTGAGTACAAAGGGAATATAAAGAAGTATAACACTGAGTATGAGTTTTAGTAGAAACTTGATTTCTAAGCATGTGAGAGGTGAAAAGCAAGTGAGGAATGTGGCTCTGGGAGGCACAGCAAGGACCAAAATGAGAACTAAAATAATTGTGCCTGGAAAGACCAGCGAGCCACAAGGCAGCCTAAAAGCTGTAGCTTGTACTTTCAGTAGAAAGCAAAAGATGAGTAACGGGATAAAATTTTTCTGTGGAAAATGTCAGAACTAAACGCAACATTTATCACAGCAGTAGAGGAAAAAGATACCATTATATGAGGAAATTACTTAACATTTTTAAGGGGAAAGATGAATTATCAGAAGAATTATTTTCAACTTTTACTTTTGTCAGTACGTTTTTAAAATATATGCTTATTACAACACCGTGGGGAATCAGTACCTATACTAACACATCGTAGTTCTCTTTATTCCCCTCTTCTCCCCTCTCTTCGCTCCCTCCATCTCTTGGGCCTCTTCCCATTTGCAAAAGATGCAGCTCCGTAATTCCTGTTTTCTACCCTTTACTTGCTCTTGAAGTTATTTTTAACAATATGTTCTAAATTGATTTTAGTGTTTCAATTTCAGAACTATCTCTACAGACTGTGGAACAGTTTCCAATTCGTAAAACATTATTTTAGAACAGAAATTCATATTGTGAATAATAGTTTTATCCTACAACTAAGAAAAGGATTTCTTTCCATAAAGCGCGCATTTAACAAATGAATCTTAACTTACCGCCACTCATCAATGCCACAGTCAGGGGCCAGTCAACATCCAACCCGGCAGCGGTCTCTTCGGAGGGAGATTTCGTGCACACCTTTCACGGTGTTAATGGCTGCAGTCTCAGGGGCTTCTTGAGCTAACGGGGCCTTGCATTTTTTTTCCATTGGCACTATTTTTTATATTTTCTTTTAATATTTCTCTTCAGAAATTAATAGAAAATCTGGCTGAACTAAAGTTTTCATCTTAGAAACAAAGGAGAAAAAAGCATGGTTCTCTGGAGCCGATATAACTCCAAACTTAGTGCTTTTCAGAAGTCAGTGCAGAGGAAACGAGGACAGGCCAGACAGCAGTGCAGTGCGCGGCTTTAGATCTTCCCCATTTGAGATGATTTTTTTTTTTAAACATGAGTTATTGAACTAACTCTTCTCTCTTCTGTGCTAAATTGTCAGAATTCATTGCACCTCTTAATTCACACAAAAATAATATTTAATGAGCAAAATCACCATTTTTCAAAAAGATTAGAATGTAATGATTTTTGAAAACTTTATCTTCTAAATAAGATATCTTTACATTTAAGGTTCAGTTAACCCATTTAGCGAATGATTCTCAAATGAATTAAGGATGATTATGTATACATTTATATTTTTGTTCATTCAAACACATCATCATATGTGTATGTATATTTTCATTTCCAATTATTTCAGTAACCATTTTTAGCAATATAGTGGAACGTCGATAAAAGTAAGCCTCATTACTCTGAGTCTTTTAATTTTGGAAGAGCCTATAGTTTACACTTGCAGTAAAATAATTCTGTCTCAGCAACACAAATAAACAAAACATAATAGACTACCTTTTAAAAAATCTAGTAACTTTAGATGGCACCCGACTAAAATTAGTGTCCGGAGTACCACACATGCTGAGTTCTATGTGAAAAATGAGAAAAGCAGTAGATACAGCAGGAGAGATAATTACTTTCAGTGAAATATCAAGGTCTCGGGAAAGAACACAGGTATATGAAAGCTTTGACCTAAGGCATGGAATTCACCAAATTTCCAGCACTGTCTCCTTGACAGGAAATTCTGTTTAGTATGAATGTTAATGCATTCAAAGCAATTTACATGAGAATGTATAAGTCATCTCTTTGTGGTATTTTGTAGACTTAGTATAATTGTTCATGATAAAATAACAAGTATACTGATGGGCTTATCAAGGGTGATCTTAAGTTCTATTTTGGAAGGTTACAAATGGAAAAGTGAAAATTGTATTTCTGAATGGGCGTTAGCTTAGGTTCATATCTACAGGTTAAGCGTTAAACTGTCAATGGCGTGAAAAGGTAAAACGAACAAAGAAATGTATACAATTAACCAAAAATTTATTCCTTAAGACTCATTCAATGTGGAAAATGTTCACATCATTTTTCTACATCAAAAACGTTAGCCACTTTTTTGGGGCACTCACACAATATTTACTTTTGTAACATGTTCTAATAGTGTACCTCAGATAACTAAAACCATCAACTTTGTTATGAAATACATACTAAATCTGTCATCCTAGTCTAAACAGTCATTACCTACCCCTCTTGGGAATTACAGAAATACCTGTCTTAGCTACTTCCTTCATTGTGGGACACAGTGAGTGATGCTGCAATTCAAAGATGGAGGAAAGGTTTATTTTGGCTCAGAGTAGTCAGATAGCTCAAGACAGGATGGCACGGAACAGGGCAGAGCAGAAGCACCTTGCTCAAACGTGTCAGACAAGAAGCAGAGAGAGTTGTTCGTCTACAGGAATGCTATTGATTTTTGGGTGTTGACTTTGTATCCGGCTACGCTGCCGAATTTGTCAATTAATTCCAGGAGTTTTCTTGTGGACTTTTTGGGATCCTCCATGTATAGTATCATGTTGTCTGCAAATAGTGGTAGTTTGACTTCTTCCTTTCCTATCCTTATTCCTTTTATTTCTCTCTCCTGTCTGATTGCTCTGGCTAGTGCTTCCAGAACTATGGTGAATAGGAGTGGTGACAATGGACATCCTTGTCTTGTTCCTGACTTTAAAGTGAAAGTTTTCAGTTTATGTCCATTTAGTATGATGTTGGCTGTTGGTTTGTTGTAGATGGCTTTGATCAGATTGAGGTAGAGGCCATCTATTCCTATTTTTTCTAAGGTTTTTAACATGAATGTATGTTGGACTTTATCGAAAGCCTT
>PVLD010011498.1:0-64937 GCA_004027595.1 Dinomys branickii
TTATGCAGCTCAGGACTTTGCACTTGCCAGGCAGGTGTTTATATCACTGAGCTATATCCCTGGCCCCAACACTTACAGATACTACTGCCACTTTTTAAAGTGGTGCTAGGGTTGGAACCCCCAGCCCTCTGTCTTTTTTTACTTTTCATTTTGAGACAGGAGGGCTGGGGATATAGCTCAGTGGAATAAGCGCCTGCCTAGCAGGCGCAGGGTCCTGAGTTCAATCCCCAGTACCGCCAAAAAAAAAGAACATTTTGAGACAGGATCTTTCTAAGTTGCTAAATTGTCCAGGCTAGGCTTGAAATTTGTGTTCCTCCTGCCTCAGCTCCCAGAGTGCTTGGATCATAGACATGTGCTCCCCACACAAAGCTCCACTTACGCTTTGTGTGTGTCTGTCTTTTTGAGGCAGGGTCTTGCTATGCAGTCCAGGTTGGCCTTGAGCTCACTTTGTAGCCCACGCTGGCCTCAAACTCGCAACCATCCTCCTCAGCCTCTGAAGTGCTGGGATTACAGGCGTGCAACACCATGCCCAATCTCCACTTACTCTTAAAGTCTTAGTTGGCTTTTTTTTTTTTTCTTTTTCGTTTTGAGACAGGGTCTCGTTATGCAGTTCAGTCTGGCCTTGAGCTCACTTTGTAGCCCAGGCTGGCCTCAAACTCACAACAATCCTCCTGCCTCAGCCTCCTGAGTGCTGGGATTACAGGGCCTAGTTGGCTTTTTTGTAGCAACTGACAAAGTGATTTTTTTTTTTTTTGAGACAGGCTCTCACTATGTATTTCAGGCTGGCCTTGAACTCACTATGTAATCCAGGTTGGCCCCAAACTCACAGTGATCCTCCATACAGCTTCCCAAGGGCTGAGATTACAGGTGTGTGCCACCATACCCAGCAACAAAGTGATTTTAAAATTCAAAGGAAACTTGAATATATAAAGAAAGTTCACCAATGATTTTTTTTTTTTTTTGCAGTACTGGGAATCAAACTCAGGACCTTGTGCTTGCTAGGCAGGTGCTTATTCCACTGAACTATATCCCCAGCTCCCAGTGATTTTTTTTTTAACTCAAATTTTCTTTTTCTTTCTTTCTTATTTTCTTTTTTGGTTCTGGGAATTGAACTCTGGACCTTGCACTTGCCAGGCAGGCACTTGTGCTGCTGAGCTATATTCCTGGCCCTAAAACTCAAATTTTCAAATAAGCAATAGATTTGAGACCAAGGTGTTGTGGCACATACCTGTAGTCCCATCACTCAGGAAGCTGAGGGAGGAGGATTATCTGAGTCCAAGACCAGCACGGGCTACATAGCGAGTTCAAGGCCAGCTTGAACTATATTGCAAGACCCTATCAAAAAAAAAAAAAATGCCTGGGATATAGCTTAACGGTGCAGTGCCTGCCTGGCAAGCACGAGGTGCTGAGTTCAGTTTCGAATACCAAAAAAAAAAAAAGTGCATGAAAAGATGTTGACACCATTTATTAGGGAAATAAAAACTGAACCAGAGATAATACCACGCATCCACAAGAATGGACAGAAAATCTAACAAAATCCACAGCGATGCCAAGCTGAGACAAAGGTAGGAAACCCATTCCCAGGAACGCAGAGGAGACGGCCAGGGGTGCCGCCCCAAGACAGCGGAGCGCCCCCTGCAGGTAGTCCTGGAGCAGCACCCCTCGAAACCTAGAACAGCGAGAGCCCCGGTAGGAAGACCTGTATACAGATCTCCCAGCAGCCCAGCTCTCAGCTCCAAACCGAAACAAATCTCAGAGTCCATCAACAGTCCCAGCTGATGGATAAGCCGAGCGTGAGTTCCAACCAGCCTGAACTACATAGTGAGATGCTGTCTCAAAAAACCAAAAGAAGGGGCTGGGGATATAGCTCAGTGTAATAAGTGCCTGCCTGGAAAGCACAAGGTCCTGAGTTCAATCCCCAGTACCGCAAAAACAACAACAACAACAACAAAACACCAAAACACGCCGGGCGTGGTGGCGCATGCCTGTAATCCCAGCACTTAGGAGGCTGAGGCAGGGGATCGTTGCAAGTTCGAGTGCAACCTGGGTGACAAAGTGAGCTCAAGGCCAGCCTGAACTGCACAGCGAGACCCTGTCTCAAAAAGATAATTTTAGACAAAAAACAAACAAACAAAAAAAAACAACTAACAAACTGATAAACACACTGGTCCATTCCTACAGGAGACACTCCACAGAAGGCAGGGTCAGGGCTCCTACCTGCCCAATAGAGCAGCTCTTAAGACCATCATGATAAATGAAGGAAGTCATTTATAGGATATTATTTTATTATTATTATTAAAAGTATTATTGTCTTTTTGAGACGATCTCGCATGCAGTTCAGGCTAGCCTTGAACTCACTTTGTGCCCAAACTGGTCTCAAACTCACAATGATCCTTCTGCCTCAGCCGAGTGCCGGGATTATAGGCATGCGCCACCATGCCCAGCTTATTATTTAGTTGAATTTTCTTTTTTTAATTTAAAATCTTGCTATGTAGTCCAGTTTGGCCTCAAAATCAGGTCCTGAGCTGGGCCTGGCGGCACACCCCTGTGAAACAAGCCCTTGGGGTAAGATTGCTATGACCTTGAGGGCAGCCTGGGCTACAGAGTGAGTTCAAGGCCAACCTGAATTACATGGCAAAACCCTATCTTGGGGGCTGGGGATATAGCTCAGTGGAATAAGCGCTTGCCTAGCAAGCACAGGGTCCTGAGTTCGATCCCCAATACTGCAAAACAAAAACAAAAAAAAACCCTATCTTGTAAAAAAAATTAAAAATAAAACAGAGTTACTGTGTACAGTGATACACATTTGTAATCCTAGATACTCAGTAGGCTGAGGCAGGAGAATGGCAAATTCTAGACCAACCTGGGCAACTAAGCAAGACCCTGATGTCAACTTTTTTTTTTTTTTTTTTTTTGTCTTTTGGAGACAGAGTCTTGCTATGCAGTTCAGGCTGGTCTTGAGCTCACTTTGCAGCGTAGGCTGATCTCGAACTTGCCATCGTCCTCCTGCCTCAGCCTCCCGAGTGCTGGGATTACAAGCATGGGCCACCACACCCGGTCAGACTCAGAAATTCTGACAAATACCCCATGTTCTCCTAATAGGTGCGATCAAAAAAAGATGAAAAGAAAGTAGAAGGGAGGGGAAGTTGGTAAGGCAGGAAATGAGGGATGCACGTGAAAATAAACGCAGAGCGCCTCCCTTAGAAAGAGGAAGGGGGGGCACAAGGCAAGAGGGGGCCTGGGCACTGAGCACAGGCAAAGCAAGTGCCAATCTGCCAAAGCCAAACCCATCATCTGTGACCGATTAAAAAAAGGAGTGCAAAACAAGACATGGAGTTTTCATTTTCTGTTCTCAATTATTAAATGCTTTTTTCCTCCACAAAAATGCACTAATAAACTGGGTATAGTGTTGCACGCCTGTAATCCCAGCACTCAGGAGGCTGAGGCAAGAAGATCGACAAAAGGTGGAGGCCAGCCTGGGCTCCATAGTGAGTTCAAGGTCAGCCTGCATGCATAGCAAGACCCTGTCTCAAAAAATAAGAAAATACAATTTTTAAAATGAGAAGCACTGGGGCATGGCTCAATGATTTCTGGGTTCAAGCCCCAGTACTGCAAAACAAACTTAAAACAAAAAGGCCAGGATGTAGGGGTGGTTTGTGGACGTACCTGTGTGTGGTGTGTAACACGAGAACCACCACCCTGTAGCAAAAGCCATGAATTCTGGGCAGGAGCTCACTCCAGAGGTGAGGGTGTTATAGGCAGGTGAGTTAGATAAAAATATTATAGGCAGTCAGACAGGGCTGCGCCCTGGAAGGAGCCAACACAAAAAATAAGACACCTGTGGGCCAAACCTCAAGACAAAGGGGGCTAAACAGGTGCAGCCACATACCCCCGGGGGGAAATGTCAGAAATTGATAAAAGTAACAACCACCTTCAAAAACCCAGGAAGTCACTAGCCTGACTCCCCACAGGAAAAGCCCAGCTCTGTATTCATGCCCCCTTGCTACGTGACTCGCTTCCCCATTTGATCTCAGTCCACTCAGTCTTACCTGGACAATTATACCTGTAATCTTATTGGCGGACCATAGTTTTGTCCATTTCCCCTACCTTGGACCCACCTCACCTCATGGTTTTTCCCTATAAAAGTCCCTGGAAAAGACAGAGTCGGGGGGGTAACCCACTCGGGCCCCCCTTCTGTCCCTCTCTTGGATAGAAGTTTTCTTTCTCTCAATAAATATATTCTGCTCTTAACCTCCGTTGTTCCTAAAATTCATTCCTCGGTTTTAGAGAACACGAACTCGTCTGATATCAGTCAGGTTGGGATATTTATTTTCCTGTATCAAGGGCACGTGGGGTAGAAATTTGGAGACCAGCATACAGTAGACACCTTATCTGGGTTTCAGTCTTCCAGAGTAAATCCAGGCCTGAGATGTTAAGTGGAAAGTTCTAGAAATAAAATTTAAAAACAGTATGCTGTATTTAAATCATAGTATACTTAGACCCAGGCATGGTTGTGCATGTCTGTAATCTCAGCACGTGGAAGGTTGAAGCAGGAGAAGCACCTTGAGTCTGAGTTCAGCCTGGGATCCATAGTGAATTCAAAGCCAGCCTGACCCTGTCTCAAAAAAAATATGTATTTTTAAATTATATACTATTATTGCTATAATTGTTCTATTTTAAATTGTTAATCTCATGCTCTGCCTAATTCGTCCCCCCTCCCACAGTAAGGATTGAATCCAGGGCTTTAGCACTGAGCTGCATCCCTACCCCTTTATTTTTTGTTTTTGAGTCTAACTAAATTGCTGGGCTGCCCATCCTGGTCTCAAACTTGGGATCCTCCTGCTTCATCCTCCCAGGGTGCTGGGATTACAGGTGTGCACCACCATGCCTGGCTTCACTTCTTTTTTTTTTTTTGAAAGGAGGTTTTTCTGTGTTCCCCAGGATAGCCTGCAACCCCTGGCCTCAAGTGGCCCAAGATAGCAGGCGCCATCCTGGTCCCCAGGCTATTAAGCTCCCGGACAGCTATGTGGGAAGGCTCCCTCCCTCCTGCATTCCCAGCTCTGGGTCTGTTTATATCTTCTGAACGTCAGAGAAACCCAGAGCTGGACAATAGCTAAATTAGTAAAAACAAGATTTTTGTTTCCTGGGATGGAACCCAGGGCCTCACTCACAGGAAGCAAGCACCTCCCACAGCCTCATTCCATTCCCACAGAAACAGTCTTTATGCAGGGCTTGTTTGATGGCACAGAGACCCCAGGAGGTAGTGAGCCCCCAGCACAGTCTGGCCTATGGGGACGACAACCAGCCCAGGCACAGGTGGGGATCAGTGGATGGAAAATTCCTGCCAGCACACACACCGCTGAGTGGGGGGTTCTGGCTAAACTGACCTAGCAGGACTCTCGCTGAAAGCAGGCTGCGCCAGGTACTATGCTGGGAAGAACAGAGCCAATGAGGAGCTAGGGACCAAGGATAAGGCTCCAGCAGGCTTTCTTTTTTTTGGTCTTTTTGAGACAGGTCTCACTATGCAGTTCAGGCTGGTCTGGAGCTCACTTTGTAGCCCAGGCTGACCTTGAAATTGCAGTGATCCTCCTGCCTCAGCCTCCCCCAGGGCTGGGATTACAGGTGTGTGACACCATGCCTGGCTTTACAACAGGCTCTTGCCAGAAGTGGATTTTATGAGACGCAGCACAGTGGGCTTAGGAGCAGGTTCAGGAGTCTGACAAGAAAAAAAAAAGTCTGACAAGGTTTGGGCAGGCAGGAAAACAGGTAGCCCTAGCATAGGAAGGGTGTACCCCAGCGTCCTCGCTACTCCTCCCCCTGCACAGCAAGCGCCCCTCAGAGCTGCTAAGTAGAATCTTCACATCTCAGGCAGGGGAAATAGCTGAGCGGCACAGCACCTGCCTGGCAAGGACAAGGTCCTGAGTTCAATTTCTGGTACCAAAAAAAAATAATCTTCACATCTCTCCCTTTGGGTACACCCCTAACCACTGGGATCCTGCAGCAAGGATGAGCCCCACCCCGATCTCCAGAAGAACCTGTCCTTGGGGTGCAGGAAAGCAGAGGCCCGGGTCAGGGTCCCAGAGTCCCCACTGGTATTCTGTTCACATCCGCTGTGGGACGAGCGTTCCTGCACCATGCATCTGGCCAGAGCCCTCGAAGCCCTCACCCCCGTCTGCATCTGGAGGGGGTGATCTGGTTGGGGAGCTCAGTCTGTGGCCTAGGAAGCTGGGGGTAGTGGGCAGCACCTATCCCTGTTTCCTCATGCAGACAGCTCCCAGTAGGATGGACACGGACTTTTATGACCTTCGCTTTCTGACCTTTGCCTCCACAGCAACGGAAAAGGCAGCCTGGGGGCAGAATTTCAGATGGCAATTAGGAAGGGGATGCAAATGACTCCCCGGGGGCACCCATCTTCAGTCCGAGACTGGAGGCACCAAGGTGAGGACCAGGTGATGGGAGGGCAAGGTCATGCAGGTATGCAAAGCACCCAGCAAAGGTGGGCACCTGTTGGGGTCCTGAGCCAGAAGGGGTCACAGGTTCCAATGACCTAGTGTCCACAGGCCCCAAACAGAAGTACAGTCCTGGCGAGTCCTCCAAGACCAAGAACCACATCTGCCAGAGGAACTGACCCGGGGCCAGGGAATGGGGGCTGGGACACTGGGCGGCAGTGGAGGGACTGGATGGACTCCAGAGAAAGGAGAACCCTGGGCCCACTGCTGGGTGTCCTGCAGGTAGGAGGTGGGGACCGCAGAGGAGTGGGGCTGGGCAGGGCAAGGCTTCTGGGGGGCCCGGAAGATGCTGAGGAGACTGGAAATTGCAGGAGGGAGGCAGACTTCTTCAGGGAGACAGGGAGAGAGACAAAGGAGTGTCCATCCCGGAACCAGGGCCTCACGGAGAACCTTCTACGAGACATGATGACGAGTGGTGGGATATGGAGAACCAGAAAAGCTGAAGCCTCGATACACCCATGAGGTCTGGTGGCCGGGTCACTGGACCGGAGCGGCACTGCCCAGTGGGTGGGAGGTGCTGAATAGCCAGGGCAGCCTGCTGACTCTAGGCGACTTGGGGAGATGGACCCCTTCCTGGACGAAGGTGTGGCATGGAGGCTCAGGGCTTCTGGAGTTCTCAAGGAAGAAGGCGCCTGGTAGTGGGGGCAGGAAGAGACAGTGGCTGGGCCAGGGACTGGCCGTTGGCTGAGGCTGGATTGGCTGCACTGGAGTGACTCCAGGGACAGGGTAAGGTCCGAGACCCCGGGGGATGAACCAGAAAGCGCTACAGGGGCTCACCTGTCCTGAGTCCGGAGCAGCCACGTGTCCTGACACCACCCACCCACCCCCAGCTGTAGTGCAGGCGCCAGTGGCTAAAACAGGGTCACCCTGGGCCAGTTGGGGGAGAGAAAAGGAGTCGGTCCTTCCTGACAATCAAGAAGATGACCAGGACGCATTAGGAGGAAGGGGCGCCCAGTCACACCGCCCGTGGGGTGACTTCTCCACACGTGCACAGATGTCCCTGCTGGGAGCTGGCTCTCCATCCCCGCTCTGAGGGGCTGAGGGGCTGCGGGGCTAGGGGCCAGGGGCCGGGAGTCGAAGACTAGCCTGCACATCAAGGGCGAGGGTCCGAGAGCGACCAAGCTGCTACCCTGGCCCCGCCCCCGCGCCCGCCCCCGCGCCCCAGCCACCGCCCAACGTAGCAGCCGGGGAGTTTGCGCCCGTCCAGGCGCGGGGCGCGGGCGGAGAGCGGACGCCCAACCTGTGCGCCCGAGGACCGTGGAGACCCAGCCCGAGCCCGAGCCCTAGCTGCGCCGCGAGGTGAGTACCTGGTCGCCCGAGAGGACAGTCCTGAGCCGAACCGGTGGGGGCGCGGGCGGGGACGCGGAACGAGAGCGCGGAGAGCTGGCGGGGGCTCCCGGGTCAGCGGCCTCCGAGAGTCCCAGGTAGTTCGGCGTTGGGCTGCTCCGTTCCACCGCGGAGGTGCACCCTCCGGGCTCCGACGGCACCTGGCCCCCCACTTCGGGCAGGGTAGGAGTCCTAGGGCCTCTCCCCATCCTGGGTTTCGGATTTGCCCTTCCTCCACCCCTAACCCTGAGGTGCGCACTCCGCTCTGCGGCTGCATCCGGGCCGGGTCCTCCGCGGCGCGTGCGCCCCTCTGCAGCACGCCCCTGCCCCAGGACGCCCAGGAGTACCCGACTTGCCCCGATGGGTGAGGGGCGTCGATATTCCGCCCAGCCGGCTCTTTTTCCGCGGCCCACACTTACGACTTTGACCCCGGCAGGTGCCGGCCACTGCCCTGCCCAGCTCTGGCTTTCCCCTCCCTCTCCTCTGACTGCGGGGCTTATGCCTGACCCTGAACCGACTGACCCCTGACCTCTTGGCGCCTACATCCTCCGAGGGCCAGCCAGGGCTGTTTTCATGTTCTTCTGTGCTGGGGACATGGTGATGTTGCGGGGAAGCACACTCTGGCCAGCATCCCAGGGCTGCCCGCCCCAGTGGGGGTGGGGAGGAGGCGGGCTTCCTGAACGGCCTGTGGCCCGGGATCCCGCCCCAGGTTGTGACCTTCCTGGGTTTCACAAAACACCCCCCTTCCACTTCCTACCCTAGGGCCTCCCCAGAAGGCGCTCTCCCTGCCCTTGGCCCCAGTGCCTTCCTTGGCCAATAGAAACTACTCCCAGTGGAAGTTGGTGGGACACTGAGCACCCAAGTCATGTGCCCTGCAGAAGCTGGCATGGGACAGTGCCAGCTCAGTAAGCAGCAGGGGCAGCGCAGGAGGCCCGTGTGGCCCAATGGGCTTGCTGCAGAGGAGGGTGGAGGGGAGGCTGTGGCCACAGCGCGGCTGGGGAGAGGCTGGCAGCCCGCTGCTCTGGCGCTCACCCTGCAGCCTGAGGGGAACTGCACGGTCGAAGGAGCTGGAAGGGTAGGTAAGGTCCCTGGTCTGTGCTCCCCAGCCCTGCTTGCTCCCTGCCGGGAAGGTAATAAGGTGGAAAGGGGGCCAGAACAGTGCTCTGGCCCTGGGAGCCCTGGGAGCTCTTCCACACCTGCCTGCCTTGTCACCCGGAGGCTCCAGTCCTCTCACGCGTTGGACAAACGTTGATCACGCGGCTGCTGGCTGTCTCTGGGTGCCAGTGTTTACCCCACGGTGGGGGACCTAGACACACACAGATCCAGACTGGCCCGGCGGGTGACAGCCCTTTGCCCGCTGGAGTTTGCTCACTGCTCATCCTCCCTGATGAGAGGCAGGGGCGCCCGCTTGGGACGTTAAACAGTTTGTCCTTGGTCCCGGCCGCCCACCTCAGTGCTCCTGGCAGGGACCCCGGAACCTCAGCCTCACACAGCTGGGAGCTTGTACATCTCACATGCTGCTTCCCTTTTAGAGGAGTGTCCCGAAATCCTGCCCACACTTCCTGCGGCCCACAAGGAGCAGGGGGCCTCACCCTCTTCCGCCTCTTCCCAGATTCCTGTCACAAGTCCAGTGGGAGGGTGCCAGGGCCTGCGTGGTCCTGTGGGCCTGGGTCCCAGGAGTTCTTTTCTTTTCTTTTTTCTTGTTACTGTGATTGAGCTCCGGAAGGAGTTCTTGCCTCCCTCCACCCTGTGACCCAGGGGCCCTGAGGAGGGGAATTTTTATTTTATTTTATTTTTATTTATTTTTGAGGAAGGAAATTTTAAAGAATCCCAACCCTACTGTCATCTTTATTCTCTGAGGGAGTGAGGGTTTTTTTTGTTTTTGTTGTTTTGAGATAGAGTCTTGTTCTGTACTTCAGGCTGGCCTTGAACATACTATGTAGCCTTCACTGGCCTTGAACTTACAGTGGTGCTCCTGCCTCAGCCTCCTGAGTGCTGAGATTATAGGCATGTGCCACCATGTGCAATCTTCCCCACCTTCTGTGGAGTGGGTGTGAGGAGACATGGAGAATGGCCGTCCCTGGCAAGCTCCTGTGAAGGTCGGGGGGCAGCCCATCACCGTGCACTGCTACCTCTGGACCCTGCGTTTCTCCAGGCTCTTCGAGACTCACAGACCCGCTGTCCCCTGCTGGGTGGCTTCTCTGCGATCAGCTCCATCGGTCTTGATAACTCAGGACCAACAAGGAGGCTCTTAGGTGCTCCCCTTACCAGCAGGGATATTGGACAAAGCCTCCGGGTCCTCCTAGTGGGACTGTCCTCCTGGGGAGCTGCTGCCCCATGCATGGTCTGGGGCAGCATCTTCCTCTGCAGGCCCTGCCTACATCTTCACTGTCCACAGACCCTGGCCAACTCCTGTCCTGTCTGTCCTCACAGCACCCCCAGGGCCTCTGGGAGATCTAGAATTTGAGGGCAGCAGCAGTGGATCAGCTGTTTCATAAGAACCAGGAGACCAGGCCCTGGGCTACCCCCCCCCACCTACCTTCTTCCCGCTCACTCTGTGGTGATGCTCCTCCCCACCCCAGGACTCTCAGCTCACTCAGGACCTGGCCGTCGCCTCCTGTCTGTGCCTGTGTACCCCAGGGGCCACGCCAGCACAGCCCCTTCGTGCTCACTCACCCTGCAGAGCTGGGAGGAGCCCCTGCCCCTTCTCAGCTGTGGGGCGCCTCTCTCCTCTTCGGCACTGTCTTCTGTCCTGTGTCTGTCCGTCAGCCCACACGGCTCCCTGCCTTTGAGAGTGTGCAGGGGAGAGACTGTCACATCTCTGCTGCAAGGCCCCCAGGGAGTCCTGATTCTCCCAAGGGATTCAGTCAGAGCCAGAGAGGGTTCTGCTGCCGTCCTGCACTCCCAGGACCAGGCACTGTGGCCCTCCAGTCCCTTACATGGAGGGGTCCCTTATCTGGCCTCCAGCCCCTGGTAGTGCTAATCCCAAAGGAATGTGCTGCCAGCCAGCCCACGGTGCTCCAAAGACTCAGAAGCCCTGCCTCAGCCGTGTCAGAGGCCATGGTGCCAATGGCGTGCTGGCTCTGAAAAGGGGACATGCATGTGAGGAGGATCAGATGACCGTATGTTCTACACACTTGGCCTGGCCCTGCATGGCTGGGAGCTAGCCTGGCCGTGAGGGCCAAGTAACACCCCAGTCAGGCTGCCTGGCAGCCCACTTTCTCACGGGTTGGACCATCAGCCTGAGGTATGAGACTGCAGAGGCTACTGCCCCTCGGTGCTTTGGGGCCAGTCACTGGCACGGGATTCTGGGACTATCAGAGCCACCAGACAGGACACCCCAGGTAAAGCCACCTACGTAACCACACAGCCCTCCAGGGGTGGAACAATGTATCCCTTCCCTTCTAGCTCCCAAATCATCCATAGGGCTGGTTTTAGGGGAGCAGGATACACCTGGCTGGGACTGTCTGGACCCCACTGCTGAGATCCTCTGCAGCCTGAGGGGTGTGCATACCCTGAGGACCCAGACATAAGGCCTCTGCCAGATGTAGGGGGGCAGCAGCCTGGAGGCATGCCCCCTACCCAGCTCTGCCACCCCTATCTGCTGCTGCTACTACTGCTGGCTTCACAGGTGAGTGCTACGTGTCCCTATCCCTGCCACCAGCCCAGGACACTCACACGCCTTTTTTGCTGACTGCCGCTGGGTCTCTGTCTCACCTGCCTGCCTGTCATTCTGGCTGCCCCTCCACCTGTTCACCAGCCACAGGCCCCCTCCGCTCAGATGATGGACTTCCTGTTTGAGAAGTGGAAGCTGTACAGTGACCAGTGTCATCACAACCTGAGCCTGCTACCTTCTCCCACTGGTAAGTCCCAGAAGCCCCAGCCCACCTTGTGGGAAGCTTCCTAGTGCTCCTGTCACCCACTGCACTTATAGGGAAGTAACTGAGCAGCTCACACAGGTTGGGGCTGGGGGACAGGCCACAGTGCTCAGGCAGGAACTGGTCACTCAGGGCTAGGGAGAGCCTGGAGCAGGAAAATCCATGAGGGGTTGTGGCACTGTCCAGAGGAAGGAGGGTGACCTGTGTAGGCACAGGGAGAGCAAGCGTATCACCGAGGCTGGCACTGGACCTAGGATGTACACCAACAAGATTCGGTGGGTGAATCCCGCAGACAGGAAGGTGCTCAAGAAAGCAAGGCAAGATGCTTGCAGATTTGCATGTGGGTTTGAGATAGAGGTCTCCCCTAGGGAGGGTGCCTGTGCAAGTCACCTAGCACCAAGGTAACCCTGGGGGGCCTGGGGTGGCTGAGGGGAGTGAGACCTAGGGTAGAGTAATCAGAGCCTGCCCCACAGAGGTAAAAGTGGGCAGAGGTGAAGGTGGGCATGGTTGGTCCAGGGGAAATGGGTGGGGGCCTGGCCCAGGTCCGGGAGGTAGCAGCTCTGGGCTGTAGGCTTTCAGAAGAGATGGCCATGTTCAGGTGGCTTCCAGGAGGAGGAGAGAGGCTCTTCACCCAGCCAGACTGCTGAAGAGTGCTTGTCCCTGCCCACCTCCGCAGAGTTGGTCTGTAACAGAACCTTTGACAAATATTCCTGCTGGCCAGACACACCTCCCAACACCACAGCCAACATCTCCTGCCCCTGGTACTTGCCGTGGTATCACAAAGGTAACCCTGGGGGACCTGGGGTGGCTGAGGGAGCAAGGCCTGGGGCTAGGCTAACCAGGGCCTGCCCCACGCCCCAGTGCAGCACCGCCTGGTGTTCAAGAAGTGCGGGCCTGATGGACAGTGGGTACGTGGGCCCCGGGGGCAGCCATGGCGCAACGCTTCCCAGTGCCAGATGGATGATCAGGAGATAGAGGTCCAGGTCAGCCTTGGTGGGCAGTGGGAGAGCACAGCAAGGCTGGACGGGTGCCGGTGGAGGTTGTCCCTGCCCAGCACTGACTGGGCACTGTGGTTTGTTAGACGGAGGTGGCCAAGATGTACAGCAGCTTCCAAGTGATGTACACAGTGGGGTACAGCCTGTCCCTAGGGGCGCTGCTCCTTGCCCTGGCCATCCTGCTGGGTCTCAGGTACGCATAGCTCAAGGCCAGTCAGGGCAGCCCCAGGGGATGTGGCAGGCAGCACTGACTTGCTGTCCCTGCAGCAGGCTGCACTGTACTCGCAACTACATACACCTCAACCTGTTTGCATCCTTCATGCTCAAGGCGGGCTCTGTGCTGGTCATCGACTGGCTGCTCAAGACCCGCTACAGCCAGAAAATCGGAGATGACCTTAGTGTTAGCATCTGGCTGAGCGATGGGGTGAGTTCTGATGTCTGACTAGGGTGGGTGGGGGCCCCGGGATCCCTGTTCACACTCTATCCTGCCCTGCAAAGGCGATGGCTGGCTGCCGTGTGGCTGCAGTGATCATGCAGTACGGTGTAGTGGCCAACTACTGCTGGCTGCTGGTGGAGGGCGTGTACCTGCACAGTCTGCTGAGCCTTGCCACCTTCCCTGAGCGGAGCTTCTTCGTGCTCTACCTGGCTGTTGGCTGGGGTGAGTGGGCTGGTGCTGGGGGTGGGGGCAGGCCAGCCCAGCTGGGCTCCGGACCTCAGCCGCTGCCCCTGCAGGTGCACCCCTGCTGTTTGTCATCCCTTGGGTGGTGGTGAAGTGTCGGTTCGAGAACATCCAGTGAGTATGAACATATCGAAGGGTGGGCCAGCGTGGCCCAGTCCTTGGCACTGGGCTTGTGGAGCAGCCTGGGGGAGGCGAGGTATGCTCTGGCCAAAGGTGGCACAGGGTGTTGGAAACATGGTGCCTGGGGATGGAGTTGTTTGTGACATCCCTTCCTTTCTTGGGACACTCATTAGAATTGGGGTGGGGGCCTGGGGCTGGGTGCACATCCAGGATGTAAGCAGCCACCCCACAGGTGCTGGACCAGCAATGACAACATGGGCTTCTGGTGGATCCTTCGTGTACCTGTCTTCTTGGCAATCCTGGTGAGGAAATAGGAGGGGGCTCTGGTGGTGGGCTCTCCCAGGCCCTCCTTCCTGGGTCTCTGGAGCCCAAGGAGAGGTAGCATCCTGCCAGCAGGGAACGCATGCAGGCTGGAGCCAGTGTGCATCCAGGACATCACCCTTGGCTGCTGACCAAGCTGTTCATCCTTGGCTGAGTGCCCACCGGCCCCAAGACCACATGGCCCAGGGCCCAGCTGGCCATAGGCCCATCTGCAGGAGGACAGGTGGGGGCCTCCAGGCCACAGAGCAGTCCAGGTTTGCTCTGACCTGTACCATCCTCACAGATCAACTTCTACATCTTTGTCCGCATCATTCACCTCCTTGTGGCCAAGCTGCGTGCCTGCCAGATGCATTACGCTGACTACAAATTCCGGTGGGTGGCATCAGGGGCCAGGGTGCACAGGCGTGAGACCCCTAGGGGCAGTGTGTGCCTGGGAATGGGGCTCCAAGGTCCATGTGGACAGAGCCTGGCCCAGGTAGGATGGCCGAAGTACTCAGACTGCCTCCCCTGACAGGCTGGCCAAGTCTACCCTGACCCTCATCCCCTTGCTGGGTGTCCATGAAGTGGTCTTTGCCTTTGTGACGGACGAGCAGGCTCAGGGGACCCTGCGTTCTGCCAAGCTCTTCTTTGACCTCTTCCTGAGCTCCTTCCAGGTGACCACCCGCCTGCCCCTGAGCCCCCAGGGACAGGGCTGCCCCTGACCGCCCTTCTTCTCCAGGGCCTGCTGGTGGCTGTTCTCTATTGCTTCCTCAACAAGGAGGTAGGTGTGGACTCGGGACCCTGGGTCTTCTCTCTGGCCCCTATTTATGTGCAGCATGGAGGTTATCTGGCTGTGGGGCTGCTTGGGGCTGAAGCTGGCACTTGGGAGGTGGATGCCAGTTCTGGCAGTCCTGACTCCCTGGACCAACAGGTGCAGGCGGAGCTGTGGTGGCGCTGGCAGCGCTGGCGCATGGGCAAAACACCGCTGGATGAACGTGTCACAGGCGGCCACTCGGCCCCAATGGGGCTCAGCCGTGGCCCCGTCTCTGAGAAGCTTCAGCTGGTGAAGGGCGGCGGCAGCAGTGGGGCCAGCCAGGACCCCTCTGCAGAGACCTCATTGGCCAATGGCCTGCCTTGATTGGCCAAGAGCCCTTCCTGAGGCTCTGTTGGAGCCCTGGCCAGGGCTGGACTCAGAGACCACAGAACTATCTCAGGCAGCCCTGAGCTAGGTGCCTGCCCAAGGCTGGGGCAGCTGGCAGCGGACCCCCGTTGCCATCCCCTCCTCCCTACACTGTCCCTGTCCCCTGGCTAGGGTGAGATGACTCAGGTGTGGCACCGGAGCTGAGCCGTGCACTGTAGGCACGGTTTCCTATGTGTGTTGGTGTCCTATGTGCATGGAAGTGTGTCCTCCAATAAACAGCTCAGGTAGTAGCCCCTGTGAAGGTCCTGGAGAGCAGGATTGGAAATGCCCTGGGTGGAGGAATGCAAACAGCCAGGCCAGCCCTGTGGAGGGGGACCTGTGATGGCTGGTCACTCCTCCCAGAGGGCTCCTCCCAACACCCACATTGCACAGATACCTGGAAGGGCCCCAGGGGTGGCAAGCTATCTATGCCCAACCGAGCAGCTTCTGGCTACCCTTCCACTGTCTGGGGCCTTCTTTGCCCTCAGATTCCCAAAGATCTGTTCAGCAGCAGCAGGTTGTAAAGGATGGCTGAAGGAGGCCACTGGTGTCACAGTCCTCCTGCCAGTCCAGCATGAGCATCAAGTTCATGGAGAAGGTGTTTTCCAGACAGCCCTCTCCGTGGAAGCAGTGACAGCATCAGCAGCTTGAAATGGAGAAATGGGTGTCCCCAGCTTGCCTTAGGTCCAGGTGAAAGTGGCAGTGAGGTTGCCCAACTCCTGCATAGCCCCCATCACTCATTGGAGAACGAGCTCTGCCCCTTTGCTGGGCGCAGGAAGAGCCGGGAGGTGCTTTTGGGTGGGGTCCCAGTACCTGGAGGTACCCTGAATCTGAGTTGCTGTGGAGGCACAGGGTATGTAAGGTTCCTGGTTCTACCCCCAAGACCATGGGGCTGGGGAGGGGCAAGTCCAGAGAGGGAGCTCAGGATGGGGTGGGGAGGACCCTTCTAGGTGCCCCTGGAAGAAGTTGGGCCCTGGGTGAGGGGTGCCATTCAGGCAGCGCTGGGCTAATTGAGCAAATAAAAGGACAAGAGTTCTCTTAGGAAAGGTAAACAATTACTTGCCAGGTGCTGGGGCCCTCTGAGGGGGGTCCTCACCTAGTCACCCCCATTGAAGGCTGGGGAAGGAGAAAGGGGACAGGCAGAGGCCCCTCCTAGGGCCCAGGTGGGGGTCCAAGGCCAGAGGGTTGGCCCAGTGGCTGCACCTGCTGTAGGCCTGATCTCAGAGCTGTGGGTCAGCTCTCATCTCAGCCCAGCTCTTCTCAGCCTGACATCGCAGCACAAGGTGCCCACGTGAACGCAGGTGCACTGCAAGTTAGCACTGGAGGATGTAAAGTCACATCAGCTGAGCTTGGCTTGCGGCCTGCCCTGGGGAGTTTGCTGCTTACCCAGGGCCTCCTGACAGCCCTCCCCATCACCAGTTCCTCTGCCCTTGATCCCCTTCATCCATCCATATCCCTGTTCCCAAGGGAACTGGAGTACGCTGGTGTGCAATTGGGGCGGAGGTGGGGACCTGCCAGGGCTGGACTCACCTGGACAGCAAACACTGACCCCTCTGGGTGGCCTGCAGGCAGACAGGTGGAGGAACTGGCTTCCTCAGACCAGGGCCCACAAACAAACCAGAACCAGGAGACCCCTGTGCTGCTCCCCCATCTCCACCCTTTCTTCCCTACCTCTGCTCAGCCCTGCACCTTGGTCCCCTTTCCCAGAGGAATGTTTGGGTACTGCCCAGCAGAGGGACGAGGTTGCCTGTGGGGACCCAGATGCCACCAAAATGAGGGTGAAAACAAAAGGCAGGGACTAGGGTAACCAAGGGTCATGTGGGGGAGGCAGGCGGTGGGCAGCTGGGCAGGGACCTCAAGCTCAGCAGAGGGCTCTGGAGAGCCATAGGAGGACTACCCACCCAAACAATGAGCAGAGACTTGGCGGACAGCTCAGGAACAGTATTCAGACAGGTGCTCTGTCCCCAGCTCTTCCTCTGCTGCCTGTGTCCACCTTGGGCTCCTCAGCTGCCCACTTCATTTCCACCATCCATGGGGTCTCTCACCCCAAGGCTCTTCCCACCACCCACCACAGCAAGGTCCTAACAGATCTCTGCCCTGCCCTTCCCAGCCCCTACAGCCGGAGAAATTAGCACCCCCATCTCCAATGACAGAAATGCAGGGAACAGAACCAGGTCTGGTGGTGTAGGACTGTAACCCCAGTATTCAGGAGGCTGGGGCAGGAGGATCAGCATGAGTTCCAAGACCAACCTGGGCTACATAGTTTAAGACCAGCCTGAATTTACACAAGACCTTGTCTTTAAAAAAAAAAAAAAGGACCAGGGATGTAGCTCAGTAGTATAGTGCCTGCCTGGCAAGCACAAGATACTGAGTTTGATTCCCAGTAAACCACCCCCCCCCATGAAAAAGGACAGACCCGCTACTTAAGAATGCACCTGCCAAATGCAGAATGTGGGGAACTGTCAATGAAGGCCCTACAGTGGAAAAGGAGGCTTAAGGGGCTCAGGGACCATGGCACCTAGCCTTCACATCCTGGGTCAGTGACTCACCTGGATGTGCTTGATCATGGGGCAGGGATGACACTGCTATAGATATGCTTAGTATTCATTTTTTTAAAAATAAAAGCTAAGGGGTGGGGTGCACCTCTAACAGCGTGCTTTCCTACCATGCTGCAGACCCTGGCTTTGGAGCGAGGTAGTGGGGAGCTAAAACTTCCTTACAGTGTTCCCTCATCTATAAATTGAGGTTATAAAACTTGCTGCATGGAATTGTCAACACTGGGTAAAAACGAGATGAATTTGTGTGGGTTTCTGTGAGCAAATAGCATGGGGTAAGGGAACAGACCCTCTTCTCTCCCAGCCTCTGAGGGCCACTGGCACCTTTGACAGACAAAAAGTGGCAGTATGGCTGGCTCAGAGCGGGGCTGCACCCCTCCACTGCTAGACCACGGTCAGGTCTGCATGGACATCGGGGGTGGCATCCCCACTCAAACCCCAAACGTACACTCTGGCCCAGATACAGAGACTTCCTACCTGGGACACAAAGCCACCTCCCTGAGGCCACCTCCCTACACCTGCTCACCCCTTGGCCTGTGCAGCCATGACCACTGAACCAGGCCATTCTAATATATTGGCTGCTGTGGGCAGGAAGGCAGGATGCAGTAACTTCTCATATCCACTCTGGGGGTCCTAGCAGAGTCTGTGCCAAGGGACTTGTGTGGAGTACCAGGGAGAGGGCCTTGAATGTGAGGGACACAGGCTCAGGTAACTGGAGGTGTCGGGGCAAAATGGATAGGCTGGACGTCAGGGCACCACAACAGAATGATCCAGATTTAAACCAAAGTTTAATGACTGCCTCTCAAAGCAAGTTGTCCTTATGCCCAAGCACTGCCTTGGGGCCACCTTAACACCAGGAAGGGGGCTTGACCACAATCAATACCCCACCTCACACCTGGGACCCTGAGGCAGGCTGGCACTGAGGTGCCCAGGGCTCTTGGCAAACCCAGGGGCACAGCCCCTAGATTCTCACCTAAAGAATGGTGGGTTAACGGCCAGGGATATAGCTCAGCAGCACAGTACCTACCTGGCAGGTGCAAGGTCTTGAGTTCCAGGTACAAAAAAAAAAAAAAAAAAAAGTGGGTTGAGGTTGGATGTAGTGGCACACAGGCAATCCCAGCCACTCAGAAGGCTGAGACAGGATTGAAAATTCAAGGCCAGCCTGGGTAACTTAGCAAACCCTGTCTCAAAATAAAATTTAAAAGAGCTAGGAATATAACTCAGTGCAAGGACATGGGTCCAAGCCCCAGTGCTATACTACAAAGACCAGTAGGCTAGTTTCATTGTGGGAAGCTAGGCACATGAAGACACTGACAGTAGTCCCAACCATTCAGCACTTAGCAGCCCCCAGAAAGCAGGTACTAACTGCCACTTGAAGAAATGGCACCCATAGACTTAGCAGCTTATTCCAGGTTAGGTGTGCTTGGGAAGGCTGGCTAATCTCGCCTCACACCTCTGCTGACTTCAAGGCAGAGAGCACACAGATTGCCCACCCACAGTGCAGCAGGACGCTAGTGCCTGCGGTACTGGCAAGGAACCTGTATGAGCTGTATGCCCACCTAGACTATCTTGGGTCTCTGGGCCTCATCCTCTCTGGTCACAGATAGTAGGAGATAGGGGCTGGGGATATATAGCTCAGTGGAGGCGCAGGGTCCTGAGTTCGATCCCCAGCACCGCCCAAAAAAAAAGAAGCCACTAGATGGCGCTAAAGCCCACAGATAGTGGGAGACAACTTAGGTGACCCAACCTGAGATTTACAGCCTCTGCCAAGGGCCTCACACATCTCCAGGGCCTAATGAGGCCACGTTTCCAGGAGGTGGCCCAGCACCCAGTTGCAGCAAGTGCCTGCTGGCAGCAAGCAGCAGCTGTTTACTGCCACCTTCCTGTGCCTCCCTCCCTGCAGACACCTGCCCAACCCACCCCCAGGAGTCTATGGGGCCAGTCGAGCCCCAGAATACTTTTCTTGGAAAGGGTGTTCCTGAAATAAATTCCAGTTTGGCTTCGCCTCAGGAGCAGGAACCTTCCAAGGCTCTTTCCATATCTGAAGGTCAAGTACAACTGGGTCTCTCCTGAGGCCCAGCAGCCACCCCTCTATTTCGACAATGGAAGAGCCAACTCCCCCAAAGGTGTGTAACTTGTGTCACAGAAAGTGGGTGCAGGAGGGAATGGACTTGCCAGGAGTCTCTGCAGCCCTGCAAGGACAGGGATTACCCTGAGCAGCTCTGGTTCCCTCCAGGATACCATATCACACTGCAGGTCCAGGAGTCCAAACCGAAGTGCTGGGCTGGGAGTCACACTGTGCGTGGAAGTTCCAGCACGCTGTAAGCTGTGGGGAAGGGGCCTGACAGATTGCCATGAGGCCAATCCCAGTGCCACTCACTTTTATTCATAGACCTTCAGGCTCCAGAGCCATGCACGCTTGGCTTCCAGAGGGCACAGGAAGAGAAAAGGGCCCTGGTGACCTCCTAGCATACTCCAGAAAGCCAGAACAGGCCTGGCAGCACCACCGCCTCAGGGTCAGCCACAGTGCCCCTGCCCAAGGGTGGCGTTGTGGCCACAAGGGTGCAGGCACCAGGAGCCCAGGACCGGGTGCTGGGACGCCAGCACTGTCCCAGGCCCAGAGGGCTGACGCCATCCTGAAGCTGAGGCAGGGAAGGGGCAGGCTGGACAATGAGGATGAAGGCAGCAGTTTCCCAAGTCTTCAGGCCATAGGAGCAGCAAGGGACCGGGGCACCCGACTGGATCCAGGTGGGGCTGCACTTGTCCTACTTCCTGGTCATCTCAAGGACAACCAGTCGGTCCCACCACCTGGGAAAGAGAGGCCCCTCTTCTGATCCTGACAGAATGCTGGCAGGAACAGTCAGATGGGGGCAGGGCAGGTGACAAGAGATGGGGCTGGGGTCAGGAACTCTGTGGGGCAGGCAGAGTCAGACAGCACCCAAGGTGCAGTCAGCCAAGGATGAAGGACAGGAGCTGGTAGGGGCAGAGTTCCCCTCCAGGGACAGGAAAAGAGGGACACAGGAAGGGGCAGGCCTCAGCCATCAATCCTGCCAGCCCTGAGGTTCGTGCCCACTCAAACCTACACAACCCCTCCCCACTCCCAGAAGCAGGGCCCACAGGACAGGAGGAAACCAAAGTCCAGTGACGGCAAGCTTCCTGAGGCCGGGGCCGGTGCAGGCACCTAGGACTTCTTGGCGTCCTGCACACTCCGGCGCTTCAGGTCGCTCAGGTCGATGGGCTTGAAGGCTGCGGGAAGGGTACAGTCAGCCTGGCGTGCGCCCCGCCAGCCCCTATCGCCGGAAGCCCTTGACTCGGACATCTTGGGACAGGACAGGTGACCCATGCAGGAAGCAGGTAGCCTTCCCACCCCTCTTGCCCACTCACTCTTCAGGCAGGGGTTGGGGACCTTTTCCACATACTCCTCCACCAGGCCCCGCTCGCCACCCGACAGCTGGCTACGAAGGTCTCGCTCCACACCCTGCCAGGCTGTGAAAGCAGAAGGCAATGGGTCAGCGTCCAGGAGAGCCTGGGACTCTACTCTTCTCTACTCCAGAACATCCCCTGCCCTTATCCCTCTCCTTCTGTCAGCCAAGAGTGCCCTCTGGTGCCGGCCCTCCCCGTCCCCACCCCTCCACAGGCTTGTCCCCTCTGTGCCATGGGTCATCTGGACCCGTCCTGGGGTTCCAAGAGCTGCAGACACGCAGACCTCGGCTCATTTCCCACCTCCTCCATTAACTCCTACTCTGGCTACTTTAGTGACAGCTTCTATGCTTACAGCTGGGTGCACTCCATCTCCACCAACTCCCTCGATGCCCCAGCCAACACCCCAGTGCTGAGAGCAGGCTGCAGACACTGCCTCTGCTGGCGGGCTACCCACTCCCTCCTCTCAGGCTATCACCGCAAAGTGCCTGGCCTCCCAAAGGAGTAGGTATGACAGAGGTGTCCACACCTTGCTGGGGACAGGAGACAGGAAACAGCTTGAGAAAGTTATTTATTTTTTTGCTACCAGAAATTGAACTCAGGACCCTGCACTTGCCAGGCAAGTGCTATGCTGCTGAGCTACATTCCTGGCCTTGGAGGAAGTTTCTGACCTTCGTAAATGAAGCGCACATTCTCTTCATGGGCTGGCGTGAAGATCTCACTGCTGTTGGTGGGAGACCGGGGGGTGCTGTTCCTCTTGCCGTTGTAGACAACTCTGGAGACAGGAGAACTGGGGATGCCTGGCATATGAGCATGGGACTGGGCCACAGGGCAGAGTCAGCCACACACCTACCCAGGAGGCAGCCCTCCCCTGCCTGAGACCCACCTGGTCATTGCTGAGAGGTCTGGTCCTAGTACTCTGCCGCTGAATACCCTCAGCCTCTGAAAAGGAAACCCCAGAGCACAGGCCTGAGATGTGTCTGTCACTTGGTTGGGTGTGGTGGTGCATGCTCCTAATCCTAGTACTCAGGAGGCGAGGCAGGAGACTCACCACAAGTTTGAGGCCAGCCTGGGCTATACAGTGAGTTCAAGGTTAGCCTGAACTACATAGTGAGACTCTGTCTCAAAAAAAAAAAGAAAAGAAAAGAGAAAGGAGTGTCACCACCTCTGGTGGGGTGGGGGTACATCCACTGGCTCCCTCTAACAGTCACTAAACTATGTGGTTTTGCTGCCCAACAGTGGTTCCCTCATGGCTGCCTGGCAATCTCAGGCAGGCTACAGACACAGGAGTGCCAGCAGATGGGGACAGGACACCAGCTGCCAGACACAGGCAGGATCCAGAGCAGTGAGTCATGAGCTTGACCTGCATCCCTGCCCCATTCCTGTTTTAGCTGGTGGCAGCCTCTCACAGGAGAGCAGGGCTGGGTCCCCAGTTCTGCCCACACTGGCTGCTGTAGGGCTGGGTGGGTTGTTTCTGCTAAGCCTTGTCTTCTTGGCTGTAAAATGAGGATTAGCTTCCTGATGAGGAGGAGTCCAGCAGACACTGGCTATAAGCCCAGTTTTCTGGCCTCTAAGGCTGGGGGCAGAGGTGGCCCAGAGATGGGTTCAGACTGGGCCAGTGGGAGGGGTAGCCCTGGGGGAGGTGGCCCATGACCCAGTGACCAGGATCCTGGCATGTCGCTTGTTTATAGTGTCAGTCTCAACCCAGGAGATTTTCATAGCCCTGGAGTGGGGGTCTAATTTTAGGGTCAGGCTCTCACCCTGCTGGCTGAGGATACAGAGTAGCCCTAGAGTGAGGAAGCCGGCCATATAGTTTTGATCCCAAGCCTGGCCTTGCTCCACAGAAGGTCAATCCTGGGTGCCAGGGTCATGCGGACCTGAAACAGGGGCTTTCGGTACAAGTGCCCTAGGGCCCAGAAGCACCACGCAGTCCAGAGGGCACAGCTGTAGCTCTTCCAGAGGCCACAGGGTCATCACACAGTTATCCCACGTTTAAACACAGCACAGGTGAACACAAGCTCACAGGCAAGGGAAGGCAAAAATGGCACTCAGCCAGACCCCATGAGGTGCTGCCAGCCCAAGGAGATGCACAGCTCACTCACCCAGGAACCTATGCTTTGAGACTCTGGGGTCTCTCGGCCCACAATCCTTCCCAGGGACAGCCCTCTTGGGCCTGACAATGACAGTGGGACAAGGTGGGCAAGCTCTATAGCTCAGGACGGAGATGTTTCCAAGGTCAGTGTTCACAGGCTCATGGACTAGCCAGAACCTGCCTCATGTCCTAAGGCCTGGGCAGCCTTCTGTCCCCTGGAGTCCACCCTTTTCTGCTCAGGGCTGATTGCTCCTTGGGTGGCTTTTGCCCCCCATCCTGCCTCCCATGGTACCCCTTCTCCTGTGCAGCCTCACATGCTCTCACATACCATACCCTACACCTGGGCTCCCCTTCTTGTACTGCTCCGGCTGGCAGCACTTTGTGTCTGGCTAAGCAGAAGGAAACCTGAGCATGTTTACTGGCCAGGGCTGAGGAAGCCAGCGTGTCCCTAGTGGCTGGCATGCAGTGGTCTAGGACCACCACTGGAGGACTGGGAGAGGACCTAGACCCCCAGAAGTGCCAGAGAGGCCTACTGCCCCACTCCCCGGGGTCATCTCAGGGTGCAGCCTGTTGCTCAGCACCCAAGTTAGATAAGTGGTGGCCCTTCTCTGGCTGATTGGGGGACAGAGTAGGGTGAGTGGGACAGGCTCTGTTCAGACTGAGCAGTTGGGGAGAAGACCCCAATTCAGAGGTCTCAAGAACCCACACAGCACCCTGCTCCTAAGGGACTCCATCCCTCTGCAACTGCCACCAGGAGAAAAGCAGCAATTTAGCAGGAAGTCTCCTCCAACTCCACACCCCAGACACTTCATGCCCTCATGTTCTTAAGTCACAATCACTTCCTTAGTATAGGGCATGACCTTTCACCCATTATACCTCATCTCATCTACTCTAAGATGCTTCTGTCCTCCAAACATTGAAATTGGCTCACACCTGGTGATTACTATCTTGTCAAAGTCCGGCAATGCTTTCTCTTTCTCAGTGGCCCGCAAAATAAGGCGTAACTCCCTGTGGTAGTGGTTCAGACCAGATGGCCCTTGGAGGTGGTCTTCTAGTCCAGGGACCTCCTTCCCAAAGCTCCTCCACCACATCCTTCTTTGCATCTACTGCACCCTCTACCAATGTGCACACCACAGTCCTAGCCTCCCCAGCTTGAGAGTGAGCACGAAGACACCAGCACCATGTTCCCAGCACTTTTCCTCATGTCACTCACCCTTGGGCCACTGTCCAGCCCCTCTGCTGCCATCAGATAGCCTATGGCCCAGGTGTTTCATGTTTTTTCAGATGTCACCTGCTGCTGTACTCCTCAATCCCAAATGTAATCTCTGCCATAGAACCACCTTCCACCTGACACCCCAGGGGACAGACAGATGTGACTGTGCTCTGCAGGACGTGACTGCTATAACTTCAGAGCCACAGAAGCAGAATAAACCTGAACAGAGTTTGTCCACCCCTCGCTGCCTTAGGATCCTTATCTGAGGCAAAGCAGCCCCCAGTGTGCTTGCCAAACCCTCTTGCTCCAGCATGGACAGAAGAATAACCACATAAAGCCCTCAACTTCCCAGAGGTAAAATCTCCCTGGTTCTACCTCCCCAGTA
Source organism: Dinomys branickii (assembly GCA_004027595.1). Taxonomy (NCBI): domain Eukaryota; kingdom Metazoa; phylum Chordata; class Mammalia; order Rodentia; family Dinomyidae; genus Dinomys; species Dinomys branickii. The sequence goes on from PVLD010011498.1 coordinate 24,653, forward strand.
GGGCAATTGGATAAATGGCCCTGAGGATACTGCCACTTACTAAGAGAAAGGCACTTTACACAGTCTCTCAGGTACTTGCAGCACGACTAGGAAGAAGGTTCCTGACAACGCCTTGTTCAGACGGTAAAGCCACCCAGCAGAGGTGGACTCTAAGCAACCCCATCCCTGTCCCACCAGGGCCTCTAGAGCCATAGCAATTGGGTGAGACCCAAACGCTTAGGCTGGCCTGAGCATCCCTCAACTCTATCTTCCACTGCATCAGAGGTCAAACCCTTGGCCTCACACATGCTAGTCATGTATTCTACTCCTGAGCCAGACTCCTAGCCAGTGCCTTAACTCCTTGCACCTCACGGCAGGTTCCTGTACTTCCTGAAATGCCCCCTCCCCAGTGGCATCCACATAGCTCTGCTCACTCCAGACAGGGCAAGGGTTTCATTGGGTGGGTCTGTGTAAAAGTTCCTCCCCTGAGGAACTCAAGGGCTTCAGTGACTTCCTAGGGGGAGGCCAGGGACAACAGCATGGGTGTGGACACCATTTCAAATTCTTCTCAGGACTCGGAAGGTCTCCCTGGACACCATCTACTCCAGGGACACTGCATATGTAGGTGATACTCTGTTGTCTCCAAGCAGAACCAACCATACAATGACTGGCCATTCTGTGTTCCCTTGGAGTTTCTAGTATTGAAAGTTCCCCAGATCTCACTTCCATGTTCTGTACCCTTTTCAGCCAGAGACCACTAGGAAGTGATCGACCAGCCAAGCAGGTGCCACACAGACCCGGTGGCCCTCTAAAGCCCTCTCTAGTGGCCTACCGCTAGTTGCCCTCTTCAACACTCCACACCTGGAGATCCCAGCACCCCGACTCCCCCCGGGTCTGCTCCTGCTTCTCTCCTCTAAATGTCCATATTCTAAATGCCTTCTAAATGGCCTCAACCCCTGCTGGGAAGCCTCCTCAGCAGCCCTCACCTGCGTCTCAGAGCTTTTTGCTTAAACTTGCCCTCTGCCCCAAACTCACTCCACTCCGCCTTGGGGAAGGCAGAAAGACCACCGCTTCTGATAAGTCTACCCTGGGGAGTATGGACGCGTTCTGGCCCCTGTGTCACAACAGGGATGACTTTTGCGGGGCTCAGCGGCGTCCCTGCGGTCGTGTCCGGTTACTCTCCCCAGCGGGCCTGGTCTGTGCCGCCGCACCAAAGAGCAGGGCGGAGGGCGGAGGGCGGAGGGCGGCAGGGAAGGGGAAGGAAACTCAGAAGGGCGGGCGCGGTCCAAGAATCCGGAGACATCCTCGCAACATCCCCCGTGCCGAGAGGACGGGACATCGATCCACCTCGGTTCCCCGGGCGAAGGGCCCTGTCCACGGCGGCCCTCCTCCCGGGTTTACGCGGGACCTGCCCGGCCCTCCCCGGCCCACCAGGCAGGGCGACAAGCGACACTAGGGCGGGGCAGGGCGGGGCGGCCATGGTCCCTCCGGGGCCGCGCCCGCCCCGCCCAGTCCCGCCCCGCCCCGCCTGCAGCCGGCGCCTCTCCCGCCTTACCTCGCCCGCTTGCTCGCCGCCGCCGCCTCTTCCCGTGAGGCCGCCGGAAGTGACGCCCGCGCAGGCGTAGACGGCGCCGCCACGTGACCGCCCGGCAAGGCGGGGACGAAAAGCAGAGAGAGATTGGGGTCAGTGGATGACGGAGAGCCCAAGCCCCACTGAGTGTTGGAGACTTGGGGAGACCTGGGACTGGGAACACAAGGGCAGGGGAGACCTAGGGAGGGGAATACGGCTGTGTGTCAAAGGGGGACCCGGGGACAAGGGGCACGGGGGCACATGGGGAGACCTGGGAAAGGGAACATGGGGCAGGGAGGGGGACACGGGGTGGAGGGACGATGGAGAGATACGGGAATGGGGAGAATTAGGGACATGGGAAGACCTGAGGACTGGACGGACAGGGGACACGGCGTGGGGGGGTGAGGAAGGATGGGGACATGGGACAGGGACATAGGGAGACGGGGAGACAGAGGCAGGAAGATGCCGCGTGAATGAGGGGAGAGTGTGGAGTGGTAGGGGTCGGAGGTCTAGGGAGAGAACAGATGGGGGACACCAGAGGTGTGGAGACAAGGGGTGACTGGGAGTGAAGGGGTTTCCAAGAGGCTCTGGCCACCAGACATGTGCTGCCACGAAGCCCAGTAATCAGGCAATCACCACAGGCTTGGGGATAACATTTATTGAAAAAGTAAAAAGTGTCACAATAAAAAACTGACCTAGAGAAAAAGCCAGGCCAGAGACATAGGTATAGGGGCCAGGGTTGCGCCCGAGGATGAGAGGCTGGAGCCCAGGGCAGGGCAGTCTAGTCCACGCTGGCTCCCTTGAAGAGCTCCACCAGGTCCTTGAAGTCAGGGTCGATGAGATCAGAGGGTAGGTCGCCATCATCATTGGCTGCTTCTCTGTCTGCCCCCAGGGAAATGAGGTACCTGGGTGCAAAGGGCACCCTGGTTGAGGCATGCTCAGCCCCGCCCCAGGGCAGAGGGAGAGAGTCCTGGGGTCACCTGTTAGTGTTTCCTGGCAGGGTGAGGGGAAGAAACCAGACCCCTTGGCAGCCGTGTTGTTGTTTCCAGTTTGCTGTGGTGCAGCGAAGGGTGAAAACGGTGCTGGAGCCCTCGGAGCTGTTAGCTACGCTGACAGGGCCAGCCTTTGGGGGCTCACATCCTGGAGACTGGGAGAGGCTTACAGGGGTTGGGATGCAGCCTCTGCTTACCTGCTCTTCTGGCTCACCTGGCTATATCAGGGTACCCATCGCTGCAGGCAATGTGCAAGGGCGTCCAGCCTGCCTCATCACGCTGGTGAATGTCGGCTCCATATTTGACCAGCAGCTTCACACACTCTAGGTTTCCAGAGAGCACAGCTTCATGCAGAGCAGCCAGGCCTGGGCAGGGGTCAAGGCTGGAGTCCTTGAACTGGCCTTCCCCTGCCACCCCACACACCCCTGGCCAGTTGCTCTGATTGTCTCACCTGAGGGGTGGATGGTATCCAGGGAGACTTTCCGAGTCCTGATGAAGCGCCCCACCTGTTCCAGGTCACCCTGGCGGATGTGGTCCAAGAAGAGGACATCGTTAGGGAAATGGACACTTCTATAGGCCATCAGCCGCCGGCGCCGCTGCCGGGGACTGTAGCGGGAATAGCGCACAGTTTTGCTGGGCATCCTGTGGGGTGGGGGTGGGCTGCCCCTCTGGGGACCCTGCTGCGCTGAGGTGAGGAGTGAGCCAGCCAGGCCAGACCAGGTCAGTGTGCAGGCTCTTCTGTCTGACTGAGGCCTCACTCCTAGCTTATATAGGCCTTTTGGAGCTATATAAAGCTGCGCAGTCATGCTTGCCGATGCAAAGGGCTGAAACTGAGCTGCTCCCTCCCTCCCTGCACACAGGATCGTGTTTGGTGGCTCATCTTTCAGCCCACCTGTTGCCATGTCCGGCCAAAGGGGTCAGATCCTTCTTGGCCACCACTCCCAGCCCCACAACTGGACCTAGAAGGTGCCTCATAGAGGCCTGGAGGAGGACTAGGCTGGAGCCCCTGAGGAAGGCTGCAGGTGTGGGGTCAAGGACAAGGCAGGGACCCAGGGTGTGGAGGGGGGACCTGCAGGTTGCTTGCCTCTACCTACCTGTAGAGGTGAAGGGCTGCCTTCCCCCTCCAAGGAGTACTGGAGCCCCCAGCCCTGTCCACCTTCCCACCATTGGTTGTCCCCTTCAAATGGGCTCCTAGCCCCCTGGGGCAGCTTTCCCAGAACAGCCACTATTGCTGCCAAGGTAGGGACCTTGGCCAGTCCAGTGTGGCCCCCACTAAGTGCCTCCTACTCCTCTGGATGCCCCCAGATATACACCTACACACATCTGCCTGCCTCTTTCACCTGGTTCCAGGATCTCCAGACACGCTGCCAAGGACGCAGGCTCAGGGTGAAGGTGCAGCCATTCTGCACCGCAGAGATGGAGATTGTCCTGGGAATGTCCCCCCTCTGTCTCACCCAGCAGGCTCCTGTGCCAGCTGCCTTCACTTTTTTGGGGGGGCCACTGGGAATCGAACTTAGAACCTTGTGCTTGCCATGGGGGCACACTTCCTTTACTCTTGCAACAACCACAGCTGAGGTCATTCTTACTGGGTGCCTGAGAAAGCTTGGTGGGTAGGCCAGCGGAGCCCAGGGACAGGGCAGTGAGTTGGGGGTAGTCTTATGGGGCCCCTGCAATGCTGCCCAGTGGCCCTGAGACTTGCTGAGCTGTCCTGGCAGAGCACTACAGGTTTAAGATTTAAGAACGTCTGTGACTGAAGCCTTGGTATGGGCAGGGCAGGTACCCTTGGCTCAGGGAAGAGTTCATTTTAACTCTTCCCAACTCCTAGAGATCTCTGTGGTCCTCAGGGCTCCATCTTCACATGGCTTGTATTGTGTCTGTGTCCAAATCTCCCTGTTTATGAGGACACCAATCTTAATAGGACTTGACCTGTTTCAGTATCAGTTTATCCTAATGAGGCAATGGGCCGTATTTTGGAGTAAAGGCACATCTGGAGGTATTGAGGAATAAATAGAAATTTAAGGAGGCAAAGTTCAATTCACTGCCCTCGCAAAATGCTCCAGATAATTGTTGGAGGCCTCAGTGAGCTCAGAAGTCAGTTTGGCTGGCTGCTTCTCCAGAGTGGGAGAAGAGGCCTCACAGTGAGTGGCAGGTAGCACACTCATCTCTAGCCAAGAAGGCCAAATCAAGAAGTATTAGCTGGGTGTGGTGGTGCACACCTGTAATCCCAGCATGCAAGAGGCTGAGGCAGGAGGATCATTGTAAAAAGTGAGCTCAAGGCCAGCCTAAACTGCACAGTGAGACCTTGTCTGAAAAAGACAAAAAAAAAAAAAAAAAGTCTTGCTGGATAAAGCCACCTCTAACATCTTGGCCAGGACCAGTAAGACAGCCCCTTCCAGCAGTGACCAGGCCTCAGACATTCAGGGCTGGGCAAGCCCCTTAGGTCATCCTGTGTGGTGAGGTGAAGCAGGAGCTTCTGGCCCATGGTGCTAATGCAAGCGTGTGCAGGATTGTGGCTGTGGACTTTTCCTTTGGATCAAAGCTGCCAGATCTGCTAAAAGGAATTTGCTTGACTTTTGTGCCATAGGACGCTGGGAGTCTTTCTGGATCATCTCACCTCTGGCATTTCCCAGAGGAGTCAGCTGTGAGTGACCCACATCTCTACACCTCAGGACAGAATGGGTATTTCTACAGCTTTGTCAGTGATTCTTCTCAGGATAAGATTTCTTTGAGACAGGAGGTTGCTATGTGGTCCAGGCTGACCTTGAACACATGACAGTCCTCTTGCCTCAGCCTCCCTGAGTGTTGGGATTTTAGGTATGTGCCACGATTCCTGGCGCTTAGGATCAACTTTAAAGTGCTGGGATTACAGGTGTGTGCCCCCATGCTCAGCAGTACCAACTTTTGAAGTGACCTGGTCTGCATGATTTTGGGGGGAAGGGTACTGCAGAATAGACCCAAGGTCTTCTACATTCCCAGACCATTTTTATTTTAACACAGGGTCTAAATTGATAAATCATCCGGGCTGAGTTTAAACTTTCCAATCTTTCACTTCAGCCTCCCAGAGTGCTGGGATTACAGGCCTGCTTGGTGTGCATGATTTTAAATTGCTACTTTTTGGGAGGACAAACGAAAACATTTATTTAAAGTGTTACCTTCTATTAAGTCCAGTGAATGCCACCAGCACTGCCCTGTGTGACGTACAAAGCCCAGGGGCTTCCCAGCACTTGGGAGGCTGAGGCAGGATTGCTGTGAGTTCATGACCAGCCTGACAACATAGTGAGTTCAAGGCCAGCCTGAATTACATAGTGAGACTCTGTGTGAAAAAACACACAAAAAGCCCAAGGGCTCTGAAGAAAGTTGGACTAGCCCAGGGTGGCTCTGAGCCCCGGTGACCCCTTGGGTGGTGCCTAGGCCTGGATCTGCTGTTTTAGGATCCAACCTAGTGACTTCCTGCCTCCTACAGATTGGAAAGGCCTGGCTGCTAAGCCATCACTGCCTCCTCCAGAGCCTTCATAGTGGCCCTGCTAATCCACCAGGCCAGTCAGCTCTTGGCCGCCTCTGCTTGGCCTCCCGTCACAGCCATGCTGGGAATGTGCTCCTCACTTGCCTCTGCAAAAGGGGAAAGGTGTCAGTGACTCGTGCCCCTCCCAGGAGGGCATCATGTGATGGTGGCTGCTTGTTCCCTTTCTACCCAGAGACCAGGTCCCCACACAGCTGGTCAACAGGATCACTCAGAGCTCCAACCCAGCCCCTCTCAACTGTGACTAGAAGTGGCTTCCTTTTCTTCTCCCTCCAGGCCTCCATGTCTTCCTCTGCTAGGGCCACAGCCCCTGGTGCCAGCTCAATTTGGGGGACAAAAGCTAACATCCTTGCACCCGACTTCTAAGTGCTCGTGCCCCATTGTTTGCTGGCAGGACAATACCCACACACATACTTAGGCCCTTGGAGCTGAATGAGCTCAGGCAGCAAGCAAGGGAATGCAGGTGCACTGGGACACTGGGTGCCCAGGCCTCACTGGAGCTGCCCAAGGGGATGATGACAGGTCCCCATCACCTACTGCCCTGCAGGTTGTGGGTCAGAGATGGGAACAGCCCTGGTTTGAAGGCTCATAGGGTAGGACAAGGGCACGGAAAGGTTGGGGATGAAGGAAGTGGCCCCCTTCCTGCCCTTGGCAGAGACCCAGTATAGAACCACATATCTGGTGAGTCCTGCGGCCTGGCCCTGTGGCCAGTCTGGCCTAAACTGCGCTCACGCTCTCCAGTGCTACTGCAGGGGGTGGGAACCCAGAGCCTGTGGCCTGGGTATTGATGCTGTGACCACCTCAGGCCTCCTCGAGGCACATAGTGGGGTGGGGAACAGGGCAAGGCCAGGCTCTGAAACCCTGTAGCAAAAAAAAACAAAACAAAACTGTAGCACAGGGTGAGGCTTCAGGTTGGGGAAACCGACTCTACTTTTCTGTCAACTATGAGAAGCTGAGGCTCTTCAAGTCAGACTACATTTCTAAAACCAGGTAACAGGCTGGATGCAGCTCTGAGGTTTGGAACGCTTGCATACCACATGAAACTAGGTTCCATTCCTAGTACCGCAAAACAAACAAAATCAGTAAATGTCCCACTTTGACACCAAAGCTTCTTTTTGTAGTGCTAGTCTTGACCTCAAGGGCTGGGCATTCTACACTGCCAGCCCAAGGATTTTATTTTTTTGGTTGAGACAAACTCTCCCTCTGTAACTCAGGCTGTCCTTGAATTTATGGTAATCCTCCTGCCTCAAAGTGCTGGGATTAAAGCTGTGCATCCCCACACTCAGCCCATGGTTCTTATTCCTATCAAAATTTGGTAACACGCATGGACGCTTGTTCATTTTACCTCTCAAAATGGGACTCACTTTAGTTCTCTGCAATAGGGGCAGAGGAAGGACTGCTAGCTGCCAGCCCTCACCTGCCCCTAGTAGCTGCATGCAGGGCAGGCCTTATGCTGTCAGGGACCTTGTGTTTGTCACACTTGAGAGAGTTCTCAACAACAAAATTCCACCAAAGCTGGTTGTACTTCTTTAGGGGTCAGAAATCCCACCCAGCTCTGAGGCTTGAAGAAGTCATACGCAGAGGCAACAACAGGTAGTAAAATTTCAGCTTTATTTGGCCAATGTGTTCAATTCCAAGGCTGTGGTGGAAATGCCTAAAGAATAGTCAACATCTGATCCAGTGCCCACATCCTTGGCCATCGCCTAGTGTGAGAATCAGGGTCCTGGTCCCCAGTGCAGGTCAATGACTACTGGAGGATCCAGGGGATACAGGGCAGTGTGCCCCATGGCAGGCAGGACAGTGGGCTGGAAGCCCAAGCTCAAGGTGGGGAGGGAGCTATCCAGGGCTGTCCTGGGCCTCCTAGTCAGCTACCACAGTCCCCTCCTTCAAACGCAGGGGGACTACCCTGACTGTATCTGAAGTTTCTGTTTAACCAAAATATGCAAGAGCCATGCTCATCCTGGCCACACTGACACACAGTGAATGGGGAGAGTGGCTGTGTCCAACATGGATCCCTCCCTCCCAACAGGATATAGGAGACTCCAGGGAGGCCTGGCCAAGGCAGAACAAATACCCTGACATTGAAAACTATCTCAAAGTCCCACAGATGGAATTATTTTAACGGGATAGTATAAATCTCTCTAACCAGAAAGAGACATTACACCAGTGTGAGATCCCAAACATTTTAGCAAGCACTTGGGACAAAAACCATGTACAAAAAAGTACATCACAATTTTAAAAAAGTAGCCCAGCAAGATGGACTGGCTTGGAGATAAATCCCTTTCCAAAAATTGAAAAGCAAAAGGAAGAGACGGGTCTGAGTTTCCATGTGTTAGGACGTGCATGGCTGCGGGAGGGCTCCCTGGGCTCTCCAGTGGTGCCCTCTTCAGGTGAGGTCGGCTGAGGTGTCAGGCTGTTGCCCCGGTCCATTCCCAATCACAGTTCATCTTTCACAGCTTTCTGATCGTCATCTTCCTCCATATCTGGCTCTTCAGCTTCTTCCAGGTCCAGGTCCTGGGTGCAGGAAAAAAGGGACAGGTCCACCCAACCATCCACCGCCCCTCATACCTGCTTGCTTCTCTCCACCACACAGACACTTCCTCCACTCCCTGCCTCCATTGTCACCAATACCAACTGCCACTCTCACATTCTTCTGACTTGCCCTTCCATCCTCTAGCCAGCACTGGCGAACCTATGGCACTTGTGGGACAGCTGGCTGTTATCACTGAAAGCTCTGAAAGGTTCACTCGCCTAGGGTAACCACTACCACCAATGATACTGGCCATGCAGACTCGGGCAGGCTTGAGCACTGGGGCCCAGCCTGGACAGTGACATAAGTCTCATTAGCAGAACAGACATGGAATTTAGCCATAGGCTGGACAATGGATTACATGGCTGCAGGGACACAAGGATTCTGGGACTCATCTGAGACTTCCAAAGCAAAGTCTGACATTTAGGGCCGGGGATATAGCTCAGCAGCACAAGTGCCTGCCTGGCAAGCACAAGGTTATGAGTTTGATTCCCAGCACCAAAAAAAAAAAAAAAAAAAAAAAAAAAAAAAAATTCTGGCTTGCCGGGTGTAGTGGTGCACGCCTGTAATCCCAGCACTCAGGAGGCTGAAGCAGGAGGATTGTTGAGAGTTCAAGACCAGCCTGAGCTACAAAGTGAGCTCAAGGCCAGCCTGAACTGCACAGCAAGACTGTCTCAAAAAGACAAAAAAAGAAGTCTGGCTTTTAAAGATGCCTTACAGGGCTGGGCATACAGCTCAATGGAGTAAGCGCCTGCCTGACAAGTGCAGGGTCCTGAGTTCAATCCACAGTACCACCAAAAAAAAAATGCCTTACATTTTATGTGGTGGTACACTCCTGTAATCCCACACTCAACATGGAAGGATCCCAAATTTGAGCCTACCCCTGGCAATTTAGAGACTCAGACCCAGTCTCAAAATGTAAAAAAAAAAAGGCTAGTGGGGGCTGAGGATATAACTCAGCAGCGAAGCACCTGCCTGGCAAGCTTGAGGTCATGAGTTCAATCCTCAGAACCAAAAAAAAGACTAGGAATATAGTTCAACACAAAGGCCCTGGGTTACTCCCCCAACCAAGATGCCTTCAAAATCCCTCCTTGAAAAGCAATGCTGAGGAGAGGGGGGTGGCACAGAGCATCTGGAGCACTTCCCAGGCCACACAGGCCATAATGCACAGCTGTACCCACCATGGCTCAGTCCCCAATGCAGAAGCCCAATGCCTCACAAGGACCAGGGCTGCACCCAGAAGCCAGAATAGGGCCTGTATGATCATACTCACATCGTCATCACCTGCCCCCTCTTGGCCACCGCTCTCTAAGAACTTCTTAAAACCTTCTAGTGTCCGCTCTCCGTTGTAATCAATGACCTGTGGGAAACAACTAGTGAGAGCATGCAACTGGGCAGCAGCATCCCTCCCTGTAGTGCATCCTCAGTCCTGCCTGCATGGTCCCTCTGGGTCTGGGGAGACAGTGACCCCTGAGCTGGCCTGCAGAGCCCTGGCAGGAAGGCGCACCGTTCTGTCTGCACTGGCAGGGAAGAACTTCAGGGTGGGGAAGCTGTGCACTTTGACGGCTTCCACCTCATTGGCTGTTGAGTCCATCTTGGCAATGACGATATTCTCATGGTCCTTGTAGGTTTCTCCCAGCTTATCCCAGATGGGGGCCAGCTGCTTGCAGTGACCACACCACGGCGCATCTGGGAAGAAAGCAGCGCTGAGGCTCCCTCCTGGATGCCTGCACTGAGATCCTCACTCTGCTGCCGCCCCAGTGAAGCAGTCACCTTGGAAGCTGGGGATACTCTACTCACAGAATTCCACAAAGACATTCTTTTTCTCATCAAAAGCAACCTCTTCGAAGTTCTTCCCCACTAGCACTTTGACAGGCTGCTTGTCCCAGTCTTCAGGCAACTCTTGACTCATCAGGTGGGGCTGGAGGGCAGACAGACAGACACGGTGAGGGCCCCACTCACACATCCTAGCCCTGGCATGGCTGCAGCACCCAGTGACCTCTGCAAGTCAGCACAGCTTACAGTGCCAGGAGTCTGGCAAGGTTGGCCCAAGAAGAGGTCAGATGGTGCTAGCTCTAGCCTGAGGCTACCTTGGGGCATACCTGAGTTAGTAGCACAACCTCTGTGAGATACCCAAAGGTGAGTCCCAGGAACAGAGATGTTATACTGTCTCGGAGCCTCTGTGCTCAGCCCTTAAGACTGAGGAAGAAGCCACAGGATCCAGAGACAGTGAAGCCCGGAGTCTCAGAGGTAGATGATCTACTCTACAAGGTGAGCCACAGCTGGCCCAAGCCAGGCCTAACTACATACCTTGATCTTGCCCTCCAGAAAGTGCTGGCAAAACTCTGTGATCTTCTCGGCTGTCAGCTCATCTGACTCAGGTTTGTACTTGGTCATCTCCTCCTCCAGGGTGATGAGTCTCACAGCTGGGCATTCCTCCTTCTTCAACCCGAAGAACTCAAGGATGCGCTGGTTGTCAGCGTGGTCGCTGTCGATGAAGATAAATAGGATCTTGGGGGAGAAAAGGCACGCTGAAACATGGCTGGGACAGCTCCCATTCCCAAGCAAGCCTGGGGCTCTGGGGCTGCCCAGCCAGAGCAGAGGTTGGCCCAGAAGATGCCCCAGTGTCAAGACCCCAAGGGACAGGAATAGGGCTCTAGGTCTCTGACATGCACAGCACCAGCCCACATGGCAGGATGCCCACCTTGCCCTTGAAGCCCTCTGCTGCTTTCTTGAAGTTGCTTAGTTTGCTGTCATAGTCCGTCACGCTCTTGGGTAGGAAGAGCAGGATATGAGTCTTGATTTCACCCCCAAAAATCTTCGGGGCTGTCTATGTTAAAAACAGGTTTCCATGTCAGAGCCACAAAGCCTTGAAAGAATAGTGCCAGTGGCCCCAAGTCCACCAGACACCTGGATGACAGTGTGGTGGGGCTCTGGAGAGCCATACCTGCTCAGTGAACTCAATGACCAGGGGGAGTTGGTTGTGCTTGATGAATTCCAGCAACTTCTCTTTAGTGACCTCCCCCTCAAAGTTGTTCCGGCCTTCATCAAACTGTGGGCAGAAAGGGTACCATGAGCAAGCCCTGCAGGACAAGGCCCAGGCTGGCCAGGCACCTTGTCCTGCCATTAGGAGAGGACATATTTGTTCCCTGACAGTCTAGACTGGCTTCAGCCATCACCCTGCAGCCACCACCAAGTCCAGAAGGCTTCCTGTCCACAGCTCAGGACCAGTGGCTCCTGGTCTGCCACCTACCCCAAAGGCAGGAGTCACAAGTATGCCTGGCTCTTGCTCCTGTCCACTTTTCCACAGAACCTCACCAGCCAGGGCATGCAGGGGCACCACAGGGACCATCTGCTCTACAGGCATGTGCAAAATAGAGGCCAGCACAGACCAAGGCATCCATCACAGGTGACAGCAACTCTGCTCACATGCCTGAGAGCTTCAGTCAGGCCTTACATGCATCACCTTTCCCATCTCCAAGCTCCTAAAACAGCAGTCTATGATACAGCTCACTCTCATACTTGGGCCTGATCCTCTCAGGGCACTTGTAGGGTGGCACCTGCAGAAAAAGCTGCTTTGACAATCTCCACCTACTGGGGTCCAGCCTCACTCTTGAAGTTGCTGAGACACATACACACAAGCTGAGATTTAGAGCCACACTCACAAGTGACAGTGTCTGAAGCCACAAGGTAGAGTACAGCTACCTGAGGATGGCAGCAAGAGAGGCTGGCCAGATGTGGTGGCACATGCCTGTAATCCCAGCACTTGGGAGGCTGAGGCAGGAGGATCACTGCGAGTTCGAGGCCAGCCTGGGCTACAAAGTGAATTCAAGGGCAGCCCAAACTGCATAATGAGAGCCTATTTAAAAAAAAAAAAAAAAAAAGAGAGGATGAACAGGGCCAGAACCATGCATGGCCTCAGCTCAGCAGAGATGGACACAGCAGGTCCTGACACAGAAAGGTGGTTCCTGTACCTCAGACTTCTCGGGTGGGAATGCCAGGTAAGTGCTCATCATTCTCTTGGAACTTCTAAAAAGGGACTGAGAGCCAGGCATGGTGGTGCACACCCGTAATCCCAGTGCTTAGGAGGCTGAGACAGGTGGATTGTTCTGAATTTGAGACCAGCCTGCGTTACAAAATGAGCTCAAGGCCAGCCTGAACTGCATAGCAAGACCCTGTCTCAAAAAAAAAAGGCGGGGGGGCAGGCCTGGGAAAGAAATTGTAGCTGGGCATGGTACAGCTCACCTGAAATTCTAGCACTCAGGAGGCTGGGGCAAGACCCCATCTCAAAATTAAAAAAAAAAAAAAAAAAAAAAAGACTGGGAATCCAGCTTGGTAGTATAGTGCCCCTGGGTTTAATTCCTAGTACTACAAGTACTTATGTACTAAGTATAAACACAAGTTTCCATTTCTGGAAGTTTTTTCATTACTGGGGATTTTAAACTCAGGGCCTTTGCACTCACTACATCCCCAACTCTTTTTTTCATTCTGAGACAAGGTCTCCCAAAGTTTCCCAGACTGGGCTTGAACTTGGAGTCCTCCTGCTTTGGGCTCCCAAATGATGGAATCACACCTGGCTCCTCACTGCTTACTGCAGCTGGCTGGCTGGATCTGAGGATATGGAAGGCTAACTGTACTGTTCTTATCGGTCATGTCCCTTTCTGGTTCCCCTAAGTAATGAGAAGGGCTGTTGCCTCAGGTTGAGGCTATATTTCCATGGTGGCCACTTATGGCTGCCACAGTGGGGTACATCCAAGAGAGGTCAGTGCCAGTTGGCCCCTCTCACTCAACCGTGGAATTGTGGTGCTAAAGCTAAGCCGAGCCCTGAGCTGTGAGCTGTTCCCCCTTCGCTCCACTCCCCACCCAAACCTAGAGGATTCCAGGCCCACTCTACGTTCCCTAATAAGCAAATGTGGAGTAGAAAGATAGGGCCAAGAGACCCAATGAGAGAATCATTTGGAAAATGCTAGTGGAGGCCTTACTCAGCAGGGGCCCAGGCCCACGCTCCGTGGCTATGATTCTAAACCAAGCTTTCATGCCCCTTGCTCTGCAAAGTCATGCTCTGACTCACCATGGGACCAGGCATCATCTGTACAAGCTTACAATGAGCACCAGCCAAGCACTGATTTCCCTGTAACAGGGCCATGTGGACTTGCTCTGTCTACCTTGGTAAATCCAGCTCCCCCTTAGTGGGGGACAGTGGTAGGAAGCATGATCACTGTGACTCTGCCCTTGGACAGCAGCCCTGGGAGGTCATGGTAACAGAAGTCATGAACAAGCCTGACTGTAGGCTGGTAGAGAGGGCAGGCCCCACAGTCACTCCTAAGTCCCGAAAGAAAGGACAGTGAAGTCAGTGTAAGAATAAAGACACAGGACCTGCCTGTAACTTGGAATCCTCCTGCCTTGGGCTCCCAAATGATGGAAACTTGGGGGGGAAGGGCACAAGGGAGACCGAGGCAGGACGACTGCTGTAAGTTCAAAGCCAGTCTGAAATGCATAGTGAAACCCTGTCTCAAAGAAAAACAAACAAACAAACAAACAACCCTGGGGCTGGGGATATAGCTCAGTGGAATAAGCGCCTGCCTAGCAAGCGCAGGGTCCTGAGTTTGATCCCCAGTACTGCTAAAAAAAAAAACAAAAAAACACCCCACAAGACCATTTGCTCTGAAACCAATGACCCTACCATGTGACAGTGGCCCCACTCTGCTGGTCATCCCTACCATCTGTCATTCCCCAAGGAAGAAGGCAGAAGCAGCCACAGCCAGCCTGCCTGGCCCCACTGGGGATGCATCTGGTGCTGCCAGGCTATTCAGGACAGCTTCTAGGCAGATAGGAAGACCTAGCCCATTTGGCAGGCGTGGATTTAACACCCTGAAGGAAGGGGACAGGCAGAGTGAATCAATGGATAAGGAGGAGTCTAGTACAGCAGCAGCTCAACCTCCTCTGACTTCAGACATGTCCCCTACAGTAGCCTCGATATTACCATAACAGATGCCTAAGATGTCCTATAAGAGCCACCCACTGACCAGCACCAGACACAAGGGTAGTGCCCAGCCCCGAGTGGACACCAGTGAATTGAGACAGGGGAAAAAAAAAAATCATACACAGAAGCCCTGAGTGGTGGTATATACCAACAGTCCCAGCTACTTTGGAGGCTGAGGCAGGGGCATTGTTTTGAGTCCAGAAGAGGAGACCAGCCACATACCAACAGCCTGAACAGATGATCCACCACATACTCCATTTGAATGCAAGAACAAGAAACAATCCTTCTAACCTCTGAGGACACGCAATGGCTGAAACCAGCCCTTCAGCATTAAGACGACCACCAAGGTACAAGGCGAGGTGCAGCCTGGGGACTGGACCAAACAGAAGTGGGCTTTGCAGGTTTCCACATACAGAACTTCTCTCAGAACTTCGACTTTAGGAGACTTGGGACTTTCTAATACCCTGAAGGGTTTCTGCTATATCAACTGCATGCAGCACTTACCTGTTTTCTAGTCAAGCGCTGCATCTAGTCAAAGTTCCCTGGGCAGCTCCACAATCCTGCCCCTTCAAGTACCACTGTGAGAGCTGCTGCTGAGCAAGAGGGCCAGGTGGCTGGAGCCCTTCTGAGGAAGGGATCAGAATAGTGGCCAGGCCAGACACAGGACAGCCACAGAGCTCTCCCTCCTCTCGGCTTAGCCAGGTGGCAGTCCTCACTCTACAGTGCTAATTCATCCCTCACCTCAGAGCCACTTGGCCCTCAGCCTGTGCAGCCATCTCTGAGGTGCAGCACATCCACACATCAGCCTCAACAGACAGCCTCCCTCATACTCTCAGGTGCTTTGCTCGGAACCTTCCTGCCTCTGCAACCGACCAAATCAGTGCCCCAAGGACCTACGCCCAGCCTAAGGACACTGCCCTGCTCCAGATCCCCCAGTCCCTTCCTTGTACACCTTGCCACCTGGATGGCAAGAATTCATGAGCACTTTGTCCAGGTACAGCAGTGTCCAAGACCATGGCCCTCAGCCCCTGCTGATCTACATAAAAGCCATGAAATCCACAGGCTGTACTGGCAGGAGAGATGCACAACCCAATATGTTCCCTTAATAGGGAAGCAGTTAAGATACCCAGCTTCCAGAGCCAGGCGTGGTGGCACAGGCCTGTAATCCCAGTACTTGGAAGGCTGAGGCGGGAGGATTGTTGCAAGTTCGAGGCCAGCCTAGGCTACAAAGTGAGCTCAACACCAGTCTGAACTGCATAGCGAGACCCTGTCTCAAAAAGACACCCAGCTTCCAAAGAGGAAGGACTCGGCAAAGTCAGCAGTTTTCAAGGTGGGAGGCACAGGAGGTATGGCTCTGATGTTAGGAAGCACCCACCCTGAGGGCTACCATGCCAGAGCTACTATCTGGGGTGAGGAAAAAGTTCTGAGAACAGACAGAAGTGCTCACATGGCCCTGTCAAAGTTAAGTAATGCCACCAAACGGGACACTTCACCATGAGTTGAAGGCCAGCCTGGGCTCTATAGTGAGTTCAAGGGCAGCCTGAACCACATAGTGAATCCCTGTCTCAAACCTGCCCCCTAGGGGCTGGGGATATAGCTCAGTGGCACAGCACCTTCCTGACAAGCGTCTGGTCCTCAATTCAATTCCCACCGCCCCGCCCCCCCGCCAAAAGACTCAAACCTCCCCCCGAAAATGATTACAATGACCAACACTGTTATGTATCCTAGCAAACCTGAAAACAAAAAGCTAATCCGTGAGTTGGATGTGGTGATATACACCTGTAATCCCAGCACTCTCAAAGGCTAAGGAATAAACACTGCAAGTTTGAGCCCAGCCTGGGCAACTGAACAATTTAGCAAGACTGTATAAAAATAAAAAGCTTAAGAAACAAAAAGTCCTGTGGGCTCCAAGTTCAGAAATCCACCATGTGAGTGGCTCTCACCAAGTAAGACTTCGTGAAGTCAGCCACAAGGACCCTGATAAACATCACACCAGCTGTCCCCTGGAAATAAGGAAAGCAATACACCCCATACAACTCCCCACCCCCTGCTGATGGGGCAGCTGAACTGTCAGGACCACTCACCTTTTTAAAGAGGACCACTCCGTCTTTGTCAAGCTGGTATTTGGAGAACACATTACTGTTGGACGTGATCCCAAAAGGTATGTCATCGATGGCCTCTGCTACCAGCAAAAATTCCTTGGCAAAGTCTGACTCCACGTCCTGGTAGGGAAGGAAGGGAGGGAAACGAGAGGTAGTTGCACACCCCAGCACTGAGAAGCTGTACCCTGGATGCAGCAGGGCAGAGCCTGCAGTGCCCAGGGACTCCTGCCTAAGCAATAGCAACAAAACAGTGACGTTCCAAAGCTCTACCTTGAAGAAGCCGATAACAGCCACCTCACTAGACTCCACCAGGGACTCGGCAGCCGTACCATCCGACAGGGTGGTGGCAGCAGGGCCAGTGCGCTTCTTCAGCCAGTTCACAATATCGTCAGCTTCTCTGCCAGCTGTACCCCAAACACATACAAGTTCTACAGTCAGACAGTGTGCTGCATTCCCTGCCTACAACTCTCATCTACACACTGCTCCGTGTGCTAAGAACCCCAGCACACACTAAGATGTTTTTTCCACAGGCAGCCTGGAGGCTGGCTGTCGGCTCCTGCTCCAACACGGGAGGCTGCAGCTGAGTTTCGAGGAGGAAGAGCTTGGTGTCATGGCACATGCCTGTGATCCCAGTTACACTACTTGGGAGTCTCAGGAAGGCGGGGTTCAAGTTCTAAGTCAGCCTAGGCAACTTTGCAAGTGTGTACCTTAAAATCTAACAAAGGACTAGTGGTCTGGATAAGTGGTAGAGAGCTTGTCTAGTAGCACGCAGTAAGCCCTGGATTCAAACCCAGCACTACAAAAAGTGTGGGCGGGTTCCACACCATTTCTGCCACCTCAACCCTGCCTGACACCCCAAGTGGGCCAGGGCCTGCCCTACCATCTCCTAGACCAACAGGAAGCAAGGCGCACATGCATGATACCCACAGGGTTTGTGGGGGGGGAGAAGCCTACTTCCTCCATGAGGTGGAGTCTAGTGAAACCATTCTTTCCTCCCCTCCTGAGGCGTGACTGCCTGGGCCAATCTCAGAAGGGAGGCCCAAACCAAGTTCACCGTGGAGAACCACAGTAACTATAGATGAGCTATTCTTCATTCTTTTTTTTTCTTTTTTTTTTAAATCATTTTGAGACAGGGTCTCACTATGCAGTTTAGGCTGGCCTTGAGCTCACTTTGTCGCCCAG
Organism: Dinomys branickii; assembly: GCA_004027595.1. Taxonomy (NCBI): domain Eukaryota; kingdom Metazoa; phylum Chordata; class Mammalia; order Rodentia; family Dinomyidae; genus Dinomys; species Dinomys branickii. The sequence goes on from PVLD010011498.1 coordinate 42,511, forward strand.
GCTGATCTCCAACGCACAAAGATCCTCCTGCCTCAGCCCCTCAAATGCTGGGATTATAGGCATGCACTACCACACCCGGCTACTTCCCATTCTAAGTGAACACATGTAAAAACTGTAGATTGCAGACAGCCTTGTAAGGTAACCAGATCAGGACGGACAAAAGCTGCTCAATGGGGGGTGAGGGTGGGAGACAACTCATTTGCCAGCACTGGGTTGATTACAAACTGCCAAGCACATGGGTCTGAGAGATATTCTAGGAACTGGTTTAGAGACAGAGAAGTCCTCTTTTGGTACCAGTAATCGCTTCAGTCATGATACAGCCCAACCTCCACGAAAACTGCTTTAGAGGTGGTAATGCACAGCTATATCACAGAACAGGAGAGGCTGAGGCAGGAGGATTGTCATGAGACAAGCCTGAACTAGTGAGTTCAAGGTCAGCCTGAACTACATAGCAAGACCTTGTCCATCCTGTCTCAAAAACCAAACCACAACAAAAAAGGAAAGTAGACAAAAAAATCCAGCTGAGAATGTTGTTTCCTCCAGGACTCAGAAAGCGGGCCCCTACCTGTTGGATACACTATTGGCTGAGCTTTCAGTTGGGTTAGCTTCAAAGGCCTGCAGGCAAATCCATCTGCAAAGACAATTAAAGGGCAATACTGCAGTCACACCTGTATACTCCTTGGGAGAGGCAGTGTCTCCATTCTTGAAGAACTTGATGGTGGGGTAGCCACGGACGCCATACTGCTGGGCCAGATCAGACTCTTCAGTGGCATCCACCTTTGCCAGTCGGATCTCAGAACCTTCTGCCTTCAGCTTCCCAGCTGCTTTGGCATATTCCGGCGCCAAGGCTTTGCAGTGGCCACACCAAGGGGCATCTGGAAAAGAAACCAAGTGAGACACTGAAGAGCAACCCCCCAGCCAGGTGCAGTGGCACACTCCTGGTAATCCCAACACTCGGAGGCTGAGGCAGGAGGATCCTGAGTTTGAGACCAGCCTGGGCTACAAAGTGAAGTCAAGGCCAGCCTGCTCTGTCTCAAAAATAAAACAAAACAAAAAACACCAAAAAAAACCCAAGAGCAGCCCTTGCCTTATCTGCGCACAAGATAACCACCCCTGAGAACTAAGCTAGGCTGATAGGTGGCACCCTTAGGCAATATCACGACAGAGGCCAGGAGTGATAAACCAACCCCCAACTCTAAAACCAACCTGATACTTTCCTGTCACCATCAGGAGACAAATCCTCTACCCAGCTTAATTTTGTACCACCTGCATGTAAGCTGGGCTAGTGTTTCCTTAGATTTCCCTTTAAGGATCCAGAGAAAGTTGAGAGACTGGTGCCCCAGCTCTATAACCCAGCTAGTATGTTCTGTAAATCCCTGCACACGTGCCCAGACACACCTCTAGCACTGTCCTTCGTACTGTAGAAAAAGACTATCTGTGCTACCAGCCGTGCTGGGCATGAATTCCACCCAAGAGAGAGCTGGAACTCAAATTGTTGTAAACATAGTCAAAGGCTTACACCCTGAGAAAGAGATGAGAAGTTAAAGGTGGTGTGAGCAAGGGCAGGGCGTTTCTGGGTCAGCTCGATGAGTAACTAGCACGGCCGCACTCCAGCTTGTTCTCCTATCTGCCATGGCTAACACAAGTCCATCCTGTTTCTCCTACGCTAAAAGAGGAATAGTGCCATGTGGACGGCGGGCACAAAGGCATCTCCCTGGCTCGAAGCCAGGCAGGCACACAGCCGGTCTACACAAGCAGGATGCCCCCTGGGCTGACAGTCGGTGTGCCGTCGAGACTAAGCTCGAGCCGAGACAGGCCGTCTTGACGAGGCCAACCCGGCGCGCGGACCCGCACGTCCAGGAAGAGCCCGGGGCGTGAGCGGGCAGCGCTGGGCAGCGCTGGGCGGCGGGGAAGGGGATTTGCGGGGCGGCGCCCGCCCGCCAGGCCCACGGCACACTCACAGAACTCCACCAGCAGGTACTTGTGTGCCGCCAGCGCCTCCTCGAAGTTGCTCTTCTTGAGCACGAGGACATAGTCCTCCTCCTCGGGAGCGTCGGCGCCCACGCGGACCGCCGTGGCCAGGGCCAGGCACAGCAGAGCACGGCTCAGCATGTCGGACTTCTGCGGCGAACAGGCAGCGCGAGGAGGTAACTCCAGCGGGCACCGCTGGGACAGTAGAGGCGACGAGAACGCGCGCTGGCCACGGCCTCGCCTTTATAAATCCTGAACCAGAGGGGCGGAGGCGCGCTTGTCGCCCGCCGCGCGCACGCGCCCTCTAGGGCCCTCCGATTGGCCACTGGTCTGCAGGTCCCGCCCTTACCACGCTCGGATTGGATACCCGCACTAGGCTCTGCCCTGGAGACGTAAACGCTGCGGAGGCCTCCTCCCCCTGTCCCAGAATTGGTCGGGGCGCTCGCTCTCGTTCTCTTCTCTACCCCCGAAGTGGTGCCTGGAGAAGTTTCTCTCCCTCGACTTCTGACTGGTGGTCTCCTCGCACACCTTCCACAGATCTGGAATGGCTAATGCTTCCGACCGCCCGTACTCCGAGACCCCTGATTGGTCCCGAGATGCGCACACCCTGGTGTTCCTTCGTCGAACGTGGCAGTGGGACAGAGTCCTCAACCGAGGGGCGGGTTTACGCCTGCGCCTCGGTAATCCCTCGTGTTGCTTTCTTACTGGACCGCGTATCCGCAGTTGGCACCGCCTCCTGGGTCAGCGGGCCGGAAGCCTGGGTGACGTAACCTCCCGTGCGCGTGCGGCCCGTGCGGCGCTTGCAGGGAGCGGTGGCCCCTGGGTAAACTTACACTTTCCTCCAGGCCATTACCGGGAAAGTACTCTGGTGTCACCGCACGTGCGCCCAGCCTATGACGGCCTGGCCTGTCAGGGGAGCGCAGGTGACAATTCCCAGGGACCGACGCCAGGGAGTCGGCGACGGCCAGCACGCGCGCTTCCCGATGTCTCCCCACGCTTCCCGGTTAACTTGCCTCCGCAGATCCTGTGGTCTCCGTCCCGAGGCGGGCCCGAAGTGGCTGCTGGTGGGATGCGCAGTACTGTAGCATTAGCGACTAGGCCGCCCGCCTGATGAAATCATTTATGTGCTTTGGGTTAAGTCACCTTCACTTATTATTTTACATGGTTTCTCGAAACTAAAATGACATTTGAGGTTCACGTTTTCCGTTGGTCGTCCCAGTCCCTCACTGCCCAGCGCTGCCACCATTTCTGTTTCCTTATTCCTCCTGTTCTTTTCCAAAAGCACATACAAAAGGACACGTGGTCTTTAAACTATAGAAAACAAACACTCCTAAGCACACGTTGACAGTTAACATTCTTATCTGTGCCAGGCGTTGTGGCGCGTGCCTGTAGTCTCAGCACTCGGGAGGCTGAGGCAGGGGGATTATTGGTCAGTCTAAACTGCATAGCGAGACCTAGTCTCAAAAAAAAAAAAAAAATCCTTACCGCAAATCTTTTTGTTTTGTTTTGAGACAGGGTCTCACTATGCGGTTCAGGCTAGCCTTGAGCTCACTTTGTAGCCCAGGCTGGTCTCAAACTCACAAAGATCCTCCTGCCTCAGCCTCCTGAGTGCTGGTATTACAAGCACGGGCCACCACGCCCAGCTTTTTTGTACTTTTGATATCTTTTTTTTTTCCTAGACAGGGTTTCGCTATCATACATCCTCCTGCCTCAACCTCCTGAGTGCTAAGATTACAGGTGTTTGCCACTTTGTACTTTTTTTTTGGCTTTTTGAGACAGCAGGTCTAACTATGCAGTTCAGGCTAGCCATAAACTCATTTTATTTTTTCTTTTTTTTGGTCTTTTTGAGGCTGGATCTGGCTATGTAGTTCAGGCTGGCCTTGAGCTCACTTTGTAGCCCAGGCTGGTCTCGAACTCACAATAATCCTCCTGCCTCAGCCTCCCAAGTGCTGGGATTACAGGCCTGTGCCACCATGCCTGCCCTTTTTTGTACTTTTGAGAGTGTTTGTTGAGATACTCTTGAAAGCAGACATGTCACTTTTCTTATATGAAACTCCCTCCATTTTTAGAGTATGAACTTCTCTGGGGCTGGGGATATAGCTCAGTGGAATAAGCGCTTGCCTCGGAAGCGCAGGGTCCTGAGTTCGATCCCCAGTACCGTAAAAAAAAAAAAAAAAAAAAAAAACAAAGCTCATAGAGTATGAACTTCTCGTTTCCAAGATTGCTAGCTCTGCCCCACCCCCGCCACTTTGCCAGTAGACTAAGGATCAGATAATGTGGCTCTTGCCTGTTAGGAGACCAGCCTGGTTTCAATGAGTGATTTCACAGAGCTATAAGAGCTATGAACAAGTGACATTCCCCCTTCTCCCTGGTCACTGATATTACTTAGCCAGACCCTGGGCAGGTGCTTGCCCACTGAGCAGGCAGCTCTTTGATTGCAGAATCCTGCCCTTGGGTCAGGTGGAGATTGCTTCAGATCTGTTTCACTGTCTCTCAACGTTTTTGCGGTTGTCTTGACCTGTTTTACAAAGGACAGACAGTCTGTTGCCCAAGACAAGCTTTTGAATCATATGGGGTAGGGATAGGAGGTGTTTTATGATTTCAGATGACACTGGGCATGTACACGCCTGTAGTCCCAGCACTCAGGAGGCTGAGGAAGGAGGATCATCGTGAGTTCGAGGCCAGCCTGGGCTACAAAGTGAGTTCAAGACCATCCTGAACTGCATAGTGAGACCCTGTCTCAAAAAACCAAAACAAAACATTTGAGATGACACATGGAATGTGGCACAAGCCTATAAACCCAGGATTTGGGAAGCTGAGGCAGGAGGATCACTTTGAGTTCGAGGCCAGCCTACATAGTGAGTTCAAAGTCAGTTGAAGTGCATTATGAAACCCTGTCTCAAAGAGACCAAAAAAATAGCAGGCATGGTGGCACATGCCTGTAATCCCAGCACTGGGGAGGCTGAGGCAGGAGGATCCTTGTGAGTTCAAGACCAGCCTGGGCTACAAAGTGAGCTCAAGGCCAGCCTGCACTGCATAGCAAGACCCTGTCCCCCCCAAAAAAAAGAGACCAAAAAAATAAAGACAAAGCTGGGTGTTGGGTTGAATGCCTATAGTCTCAACACTCAGAAACTGAGGCAGTTGGATCACCCACAGGTTCAAGGCCCCCTTCAACTGCATAGCAAGACCATCTGAAAAAACAGAAAAAAAAAAGTTTAAGATTACAAAATATTGAGACCTGGGTTATGTCCACTAATGGTAAAAAACAGAGATTTAAAACACCTTAATGTTGATCCATATGTGTAAAGTGTTCCCAGATATTACATCAGGAGCACACAGAGAACATTCCAGGTGTACAGAGCACACAGCAGCTGGGACTTTCTCAGGTTGGCTCTGGGCTGTTGGAGATCAACACTGAGGGTAGCTGGAATGCCATACAGGCAACTGCCAAGGTCTAGGAGGAGGGCCGCTATTCTGTGGCCCAGGTGACTGTAGCTAAGCTGATTTTCTGTGAAAATGAGGGCATCCAACCACACTCCAGCCTCAGTGATCCCAGAGTGGCCTCAGTACTTCTTTTCCTTAATTAAGTTTCCTAACCTACCCAAGCAGACACAGCAAAATCAGCTAGTGGCCTAAGAGGTCCCCAGCCCCTGAGTCCGTTCACTAAGTGGGTGCTTCCTACACCCAGGAATGCAGGCTGGAACAAGGAATACCTCAGGGCCTCCGCCCTAAGAGGAAGGCCATGTCTGAGCAGCCCGAGGGAAAGGGGCCTGGTCCTTCACGTTCTTTCTCAGGCTTGTAAGGAGCCTTGAAGGTCAGGGGCCACTGTGTGGCTGTAATGAGTGTTTCTCTGCCCATCACAAATGCTTTGGGACAACAGTCCCCAACCTTTTTGGAAACAGGGACCAGGTTGTTTCATGTAAGACAATTTTTCCATAGATTTGGTGGTGGTTTCTGATCATTCAGAGGATCACATAACTTAATTCCTTCACATGTGCAGTTCACAGCCAGCCTGTCAGGATGTGGGGCCCAGGCAGCAAAGCCACTAGGAGCAACCCTGTACAGGCAGAGGTTCATTCACTGCCTCAATACTGATTTGCTGCTGTGCAGCCTGCTTTCTTTTTTTTCGGGGGCGGGGGGCAGCACCAGAGAGCAAACGCAGGACCTTGGACTTGCCAGGAAGGCACTCATTCCACTGAGCTAGATCCCCAGGCCCCTATAATCCTAGCACTCAGGAGCCTGAGGGAAGAGGATCATTGAGAGTTTGAGACCAGCCTGGGCTACAGAATGAGCTCAAGGCCAGCCTGAACTGCCTAGGAAGACCCTGTCTGAAAAAGCAACTCCCCCAAAAAAGGATTTACTAGGCTCAGAAACGGTGTCGAAAAAAAAAAAAAAGAAAAAGAAACAGTGTCCATTACATATGGGTTGAGCTGCTGTGTAACCAAGTGCTTTAATGCTCTTCTCTTCAGGTATGGCCCACGTCTGGGATCCCAGCATGGAGGAGTCTGAGGTGAGAGGATTGCCATGAGTTTGAGGGCAACATGGCCCAAATAGTAAGCTCAAGGCCAGCTGGAACTACATAACAAGATCCTGTGTCACAAAAAAAAAAAAAAAAGAGTTCTTAACCTAGCACAGTAGTACACACATTTAATCCCAGCTACTCAGGAGGCTGAGGTAGGAGGATTACAATGCTTGCCATGCACAAACTTGGATTTAATCCTCAGCACCACACACAAAGTTAAATTAGATTTAAATTATAATGAAAATAAAAGGTGGGGATGGGGCTGAGGATATAGCTCAGTGGCCTAAGTGCTTGCCTAGCAAGCCTGAGGTCACGAGTTCAATTCCTGGTACAAAAAAAAAAAAAAAAAGGTGGAGTTGTAGCTATATAGCTCAGTGGTAAAGCACTTGCCTAGCATGTGTAAAGCCTAGGTTCAAATCCTAGTACAAAAAAAGTTCTCAGAACAAAGTGATTCCCTTTCAGCCTGGGATCTTATCAGAGGTGGCAAGTGAGAGCAGAGAGGGTAGTGACAGCCGGCTCTGCTCTGGGCACTTCGAGAGTGCTGGCGCTGCAGCAGGCCCCCTGTACCAGGCAGCTGTGCAGAGCACAGGAGAGGGCAGGTCCGGCGAATGTAGGATAAGGTTGGGCACAGAGAAGGTTCCTGTGTGTCAGCACAGCTGGTAATCACTGTCGCATCACAAATCCTGACCTCTCGTTAAGTGGCCTTAGCTTCCACCTGTTACACTCCTGGGTGGAATAAAGGCCCAGCTGGGGCTAGATGAAGAGGAGGGAGCCTGGGGACTCCTGAGAGCCATGGCTTGAGGAAGGCAGGTGGAGAGGACCCAGTGCTGGCTGAGCAGAGAGCTCAGATTGCACAAACAGGTTGGAGGGAGCCTGGGAGAATCAGGTTAGACTTGAGACCTGAGGGACACGTCATGAACCTTCTGAAGGTGCCACCTGGGTGGAGCTAGGGCAAAGTCCTGGCTGTTGGCTATGTGCCTCCACAACTTGGCACTCTGGGTCTGAGTTCACATGTGTGACAGGGAAAATCCCAGATAAAAGATTAAACCTCGTGGTCCATGTAAGTAGAACTGCTGACAGCAGAGAATGTACTAGGAGCCTTGAGCCGGTCCTCCTAGTGCATGCAAGATCGTGGGAAGTCTCAGGGCTCCTGTCCTTCTTGGCTAGGGCAGTTTTGGGAGAGGCTAGGGAGGGTGTTGGCTCAGGGGATCTGCAACAGGGCCAGCTGCCATTATGTCATTCTCAGAGGGCCAGCGCAGGGGTCAGCTTCTCCATGGCTCCCCCAGGGACCAGGTAAGAATGCCTGAAATGTGCTGGCCAAGCCTGCACCAGTGCGGTGGGATCCGTGATGAGGAAGAGGACTTCTCTGGGATCAGCAAGCATCGAGCTCTCAGCCCACTGCTGGGCACCAGAACTACAGTGGGCCAGTGTGGGCGTGGCCAGGTACGACGCTGGGGCACCTCCGCCCAATGACAGCTACCTAGTCATGGTCTGCAACTTCTTTCCTAAGCAGCACAGACTGCAGAGGGCAGGTTTCTTTATTTTCTTTCTTTTGCCTTTTTGAGACAGGGTCTCGCTATGCAGTTCAGGCTGCCTTGAGCTCACTTTGTAGCCCATGCTGGTCTCGAACTCGCAATGATCTTCCTGCCTCAGCGTCTCAAGTGCTGGAATTACAGGTGTTGCACCTCCATGTCCAGCTCAGAGGGCAGGTTTAGACGCTTGTACCAGGCCAGAACATTCTTGGAGCAGCTTGGGCTGTCAGCCCTATCTAGGGAAGGAGGGCAGGGCGGGAGCTCAATTACTGGCCAAGTTTGGGGTTCTGAGAGAGACGGCCGCGCCATCCTCCGTAAGTCATCTCTTCTGCACTTGGGCTGGGACGGCGCTGACCAGCACTCATCTAGCAGCTCTCTCACACCGCCAAGCGGTATGACAGCCCTCTTCCCCCAACTCAGGTCCTTCCCACACCCTCTCCAGCCCCACCTATCCTAAGGGTTACTCGCTTCCGGCTCTAGCATTGGCCCCGCCCTGCAAGGTTCAAACGCTTAAAGGGGTGCGCGTGTGGGTGGGAACCTTTCCTCTAGCTGCACAGGCTCCTGATCCACCTCCCCAGAGCTGGGGAACGTCTCAGGCCGGTGTGGGCAGTGGGCAGGACCCCTAGGGTATACAGGGAGGGAGTCCCTAAGGGGTCAGGAGCCTGAGAATCTGTTTTGCAAGTCAATCCCAAAGGCCCCTGGTTCTCGACCCCCAAACATTACCTACTCCAACTTCCTGTTAACAGCCACACCTGACTCAGGGGCCATGAGCCACTGGGGGTGTCACAGAGATGTTTTAATTTTTGCAGTACTGGAGATTGAACTAGGGCTTTGCACTGAGCCTCATCTGCAATCCTTTTGTTTGCAGCACTGGGCATAAAAACCTAGGGGCATTTACTACTTAGCTACATCTCCAGCTTTTTTTTCTTTTGAGACAGGATCTCACTATGTAGTCCATGCTGGTCTCAAACTTGAGCTGATCCTTCTGCCTCAGCCTTCCAAATGCAGAGATCACATGCGTTACCATGCCTGGCTTGTCAGTCCCTTTTTGTCTGAGACAGGGTCTCCCCATGTTCAGGCTGACCTTGACCTCACTTTGGAGCCCAACATGGTCTCAAACTTGCAATGATCCTCCTGCCTCAGCCTAAGTGCTGGCATTACAGGTGTTCACCAGTCTTTTTTTTTTTTTTGGTATGGGGATCAAACTCAGGACCCTGTGTTTGCCAGGCAGGCACTTAGAGCACTGAGCTATATCCCCGGCCCCCACCAGTCCTTTTCCAAAGTTGTTTTTTTCTTTCTGGTTGAGAGAGGGTCTCCTTATATATATAGTTCAGGCTGGCCTCAAACTCATGGTTATTCTCTCATCTCTGCCAGCAGTTAAAAGTACCTCATGGCTGGAAGCAGCAACCCACTAGCCCCTGTGAAGATCTCTGGTACAACACCTCACCCTGCAGGAAGCCTGCCACCTCCTCTAAGCCTTCAAAACAAGCAGCAGAGACCCCGCTCCTTCAGGGGTGTTTATTTCCCAGTCAGAATAGAAGCAGGGACAGGATCCTCTGCCTGTCAAGGCCTGGACCTGACAAACACCACTTGGGGACCAGGGGGGGGAGGTGAGGCGTAGGAAACAGCTCCCAACTGTGTGTGCACTTGGTCCCATGTTTGTCCTGGCTGGGTCCAGGGAGGGCCTGCTTGGGGATGGTGGCACTGAGAGCCAGGGCAGCGGCAGCAGGCCATCCAGCCCAGAGAACAGTATGAATGGAGGCAATAAATACTGACAGGCCAGGCACAAGGTTTCCAGGGCCGTGGCCCAGGTGGGACAAGTAAGGCTCAGCAGCTGGCTGTGTCCCCCAAGGGCTCTCTCAGTGGGGAGGACATGAGCGCTGCCCTGGGGGCAAAGAAGGCAGAGCTTCCCGGCCTCCTGGGTGGGGCTGGAGGCGCTCGGGTTTGGCAGTCCGGCCCTCCCCAAACTCTAGCTGGAGTAGCGAGAGGGTTGGCCAGGCCCTGGCAGGCTGGGCAGGAGCAAGAGCAGCACACCCCAGGCCTCCCCAGGTCAGCGGGATCACAGACAGGGCAGGGACGGGGAGACCACATGCTCATGCAAACAGGGAGTTAAGGGTTAGCGACAGCCCCCAGCACACGTTCCACATGTTAAGGCATCATGGTTAGACGGTGACTGACAGCGACAAATGGACTGGCCAGGGAGGGGGGGGTGGACCGGCCAGGGTCCGGCAGTGCGTACCCCAGCTCAGCCAGGGTGGAAATGGGGCTGGGTAGCCCCAGAGCTCCAAAAGCCAGGACCCAGTCTGGGCCTGGGGGAGAACGGAGAGAGAGAACCTGGAGAGAGAGAAGAGAGGAGGCCTGGCTAGAGCCCCCCACCCCAACACGGCACAGGCAGAAGCAGCAATGTGACACTAGAGACCATAGGGGCCTTGGGCAGGAGGACAAGGGACAAGTGGGTGGAGGAGCTCCCTAGAGATGGACCAGATGGACCAAGGGGCACGGTGGGGGGGAAGGGGCTGTCAGCACTTTGGTTTGGGGTGGGGAGGGAGATGGGGAGGGTCATGTTCGTCCGTCCATCCATCCGTCTGTCCGTCTACCCTGCCCGCCTCCCAGCCAGGCCTCAGTCTTTCCACTCCTTTTTGATGGTGAGATTCCATTCCCAGGACAGATGGTCAGTCTTGTCGTCATCTGTGAAGCGGGACTTGATGTTATAGCTGCCTCGAGCCAGCATGCCCTTGGGCGCTTCCTCCATGGGCGTCAGGAACTCGTATTCCTCTGCCCGAGGCCCATAGCTCCCCACCATGTAGTCAGTCTTGTCAACTGTGGGACAGGAGGAAAGGCATGGCCACTCTGCTGCCAGCTCCTCTGGGCAAGCCCACAACCCTCCCTTCCCCAGCACCAACTCACTCTTGACGCCTTTCCGGTAGGTGTGTTGGATGTACTTCATGCCAGACACAATCTCCCTGTTCACCTGCAAGGACCCGGGCCAAGGGTCAGTCAGTCAGGCTCCCTGGGCCCCTCTCCCAGTGTCTCCCGAAACCAGGGCCTTACCCGGAAAGAGATTTTTATCCGGTACTCCACACCCTCCTTGAGAACGAAGGACTGCTTCTTGAAGCTCTCCAGATCACCTGTGGGGGTTAGGGGGTGGGACGTGGGGTGGGGGGTCAGGCAAGGGCCAAGGAGGCCCTGCTCCCTCACAGCCAGCCTTCTGGGATACCAGGAGTTCCCGTTAGCCTCACTAGAGGGCATAAGCCCAGATAAATTATCTTTGGGGCTGGCTGCAGCCACCAGAGGCCCCAACCTGTGACATTGGTGCCCACTCACCTGTCAGATCCAACTCCAGTGGGCCAGGGGCGGTGCTGCACACTAGGGTCAGACGAGTCACAATGACGTTCGGGCAGCTGGGGTCTAGGGAGAGAAGAGGTTAGCGCTCACCTCTCCACCCAGTGCTCACTCCTAGCGGAGTGTGGCCAAGGGAGGGGCAGGGACCACGGGGGAAGTGGAGGGTGACAGGTGTCCCTGGCCACACAGGCTGCCCCCCAACAGCCCCTCACCAGCAGAGACGGCCACACGGCCCAGCAGCGCTTCCTTGTACTTGCGCAGGCTCTCATCATCCTTGTCCAGCTCCTGGATTTCCTGGATGCTCTTCTGGGCTGGGGGCTTGTAGTTGACCGAGTGCTCATCCTCCTCATTCTCGGCTGCAATCTGGGCCAGCTGCTCGGCTGTGGGCTCCTGCTCCGCCATGCTCACTTCTAGCCTGGGTCTCTGACACCTGTAGGTGCGGCAGGGCTGTGAGGCTGGGCCAGCGTGGGGCCCCTCCCCCAAGTCGGCCCTGGCCAGGATGCCCTGGCCTGTGCTAAAAGGGGCGGGTGAAGGGGAGGAGCACCGGTGAGCACCCAGCACCCCAAGAAGGCACCAGTGCACCCCCAATATGGTGACAGGAAGTATGGAGGAAATGCACCCTGTTCCTCGAGGAGGTAAGGGCACATGTCTTCTCCCCATATGCAGCCCCCAGACCCAGCTGGCAGACCTACACTAAATTCCTAGGGTAGTGGTTTCTGAGCAGCCCAGCGCCTTGCCCCAAGGAACCCCTAGGGTTGGTTCACAGCCTGGGTGTGCCTGAGGAAGTGTGCTCCAGTGCTACCCAAGCTCCGATGCTAGCCACGTGCAGGGTACGGTCGGTCCCAGCGCATAAGAGCTCAGATTTGAAGGCAGCCTGAATTCCAAGGAGTGCAGGGGGGCGCGCAGCCCCTAAGCATTCTTATGTAGTGCCCACTTGGGAGGGTCTGTGGCTACAATTTGGGCTGCTGCAGCGGTCAGTGCTCGGAGGGCCCTTTCTGGACCCTGGCCTAGGGGTGCCCGAGTAGGCGTCGCTCCCAGATTCCTTGGGTCTCGGATGCTGTATAAGCTCACCAGGTCTTCGAGAGGAGCCCAAAGCTTTCAGATCACCGCGGGCAACGCGGTAGGCGAGAACGCGCCCTTCCCTGCGGCCTGCCCAAGGCCCGGACTCTGGGGATGCAGCACGGCGCGGGGGCCTCAGGCCAGTTCAGGACCCCGCGGCCGCCAGAGCGTGGCCGCCGGCGACAACATCCCGGGCGCGGCCCGCACTTCCGCAAGGGCTGCAACCTGGGCGGGGCGGGGCGCGCGGCCCGAGCTGGGAACGGAGCCCCACCTGGGAGCCGCCCGCGCGGCCCGGGGTGACGGCCGTGCACAGAGCCCGAAGCCGCGGCCCGGAGAGAAGGGCCCATTCGGGCAGGACCTGCGCTGTGCCCCCCGGCCCGCCCCGGCCCGCCTCGCCCGCCGTCTCGCACACTCCGCGAAGCGCAGGCCGCCGGCACAAAGACGACCTCTCCCCCTATAGCCGCGCGCCGCCCGGGTACTCACCCGGGGCTCGACCGCTGCGCTCTCGCTCCCTCCCGCACCAAGTGACGAACGTCGCCCGCCGCCCGGACGGCCACTTCCGGGGTCACAAGACTTCCGCTCCTGAGGGTGGGGCCGACTGCGCATGAGCAGTGGGTGGGGCGGGGAGCTCCGCCGCCATCTTGCGGCTAGCGTCGTGGGCGCGCCCGGCGTGGGCGGGGAGCCTCTGGAGCGGCGGCGTCCCGGCAACTGTTGCTCTGCGGGAATCCAGCGCCTGGGCCCGCTGGAGTTGAAAGTGGCCCAGTGCGGGCCTATTCTCTTTGAATCGACACCCCTCGTGGGTGGCGTCCCACGCGTGGGTCCGTCCGGTGGCCGTGGTCCTGCGGTCTCCTGGGTCCCTGCCCGGGCACTCCCTCACGTCCCCCTCGGACACGCGGCCGTGGCGTCGTACCCCTGACTGCGACCTTCCCTGAAGGCTGACTCAGATCTTGGACCAGGCGGTCACTTGCAATAAACAGTGTCCCAGGAACACCGCACCACTGTCCCCTGGACAGAGGACACGGCTCACTGTAGACCCCCAGAAGTGGCCCGACGGGATATCGCCACGCCCAACCCAGAGCTGTGAGAAGTTCCTCGTGCTGCTGGCGGCGCCACAGACGATTAGCCGACTGCCCGCCTGGTGGGGAACAGCGCATGACCGCGGCTCAACCACACGCGACTGCTTTGTTGTGTCTTCGAAGTGGACACTGCAGGGCATTTTGGCAAGATACTCATCTTGGCACTTTTTGGAGGTCTCTCAGTGTTGGAGGGCTGTGTAAGAGTCGCCTTGTCTGCATGTTATGGATGGAAAGTTTCCATGGCCTGAGGCAATTCTTTCCGTTCATATTAAATGAATGTAGTTTTTTCAGGCTTTGGGGCTTGCAAAATCTACTCTTAGATAAGCCACGTGCTTTTAGAAACCTCAAAACCTCTATGTGAAAATTTCAAACATACCTCGTTAATCTACCTCTATGTTAAACTGTGAAACAGTTCTATTACCCCCCCATGGGGTATTTGCAGGCGTTCCCACCAGGGAGTAGCTTGCTGTGGTGTCTGCTCACGGGGCTGAGGACAGCACAGCCCAGCCCAAGGGAGGCCTCAGGCAGAGAGCAGCCAAGCCCTGGAGACGGAACTTAGTCCCACAAGTCATGGCTTTTGCCTTGCTCTGCTGGGCCACATGGGCCTGCTGGCAGTGTAGGAGGGTGTATGCACTTGTGCCATACATCAAAGTAGAAGGGTGGTGGTAAACCCAGTGGGAGTTGGGTATGGTAGTGCACACCTCTAACCCAGCACTTGGGGAAGCTGGAGGCAGGAGGATCCTAAATTGGAATCTTGCCTAGGCCTACCTTCCTACCTCCTCTCCTTCCTCCCTCCCTCTCTCTCTCCCTCTCTCTCTCTCTCTCCCTCTCTCTCTCCCTCTTTCTCCTTCTCTTGTCTTTCTTCCAAGTGTTGTAATTACAGGCATGCACTACCACACCTAGCTTAGCTGGGCAATCTTGTAATTTAGGAGACCCTGTCTCAAATTTTATAAATAGATAAAAGGACTGGCAATGTAGCTCAGTGCAAAGGCGCTAGATGTACACACACGCACAGTAACTGAAGCAAACCTGTAGTGGTCTTTCAACTATAAATATTACAGTATATAATATATATATGAAATATGTATTATATATATATTTTAAATTTTTTATTTTTTTGAGACAGGGTTTTGTTTTATAGTCCAGGCTGGCTTAAGCTGTCTTTAAACTCAGGATGACCATCCTGCCTCTTTCTCCTGAGTGCTGGGGAAATAGGCATACACCACCATGCCCAACTCTGTGTATTTTATTCCTAAAGAAAAGAGCCCTTGGAGTGGGGATGTGGCTTCATGGTAAAGTTTTTGCCTTGCATGCACAAGGCCCTTCCTAGGTTCATCCCCAGCACCAAAAACAAAAAACAAAACAGAAGGAAATAGAAAAGGGCCCTTTTTTGGTAAACAAGCCTTGCAACACCTCTACCTGCTTCAGGTATCTACAGTTCTGTGAAAAATGATTTCAGGGCTGGGGATATAGCTCAGTGGAATAAGCGCCTGCCTGGCAAGCGCAAGGTCTTGAGTTTGACCTCCAGTACTGCAAAAAAAAAAAATCGATTCTAACATACCATGAAAGCATCTATCAATGTTGAAAGTGTTTTCTTAGAAATATCTTAATAGGTCAAGTTCTCACAGGGTCTCGATATACAGTTCAGGTTGGCCTTGAACTCACAATAATTCCCTTGCCTCTGCCTCTCCAGTGTTGGGATTACAGGCATTAGCCACGTGCCAGCTAGTTGCCTGTTTTCAAATAAGTTAGTGCCTTAGCAACCTCCAAAGGTGAATATTAGATATTGTTTCTTTTTTTTTGGTACTGGGAATCGAACTCATGACCTTGTGCTTGCAAGGCAGGCGCTGTGCTGCTGAGCTTTATCCCTAGCCCCTAGATATTGTTTGTTAAGCAACAGTAAGAACTGTGTGTTTATATATCTGCCAAGGATTTAACAAAGAAGTTTATTAAATAATGGGAACTTATTTTGGAAACAGGGTATTGTCCTGTAGTCCAGTCTGGTCATGAACTCACTGTGTAGCCCAAGCTGGTGATCTTTCTGCCTTAGTTCCTTACTGCTGAGATTATAGGTGTGTATCTCAGTCATTAAAATTTAATGGGAATTTGAATGACTTTTTTTTTTTTTTGTCTTTTTGAGACAGGGTTTTACTATGTAGTTCAGGCTGGTCTTGAATTCACTGTGTAGCCCATGCTGGCCTTGGACTCAGCACTCTTCCTGCCTCAGCCTCCCAAGTACTATGATTACAGGTTTGTGCCACTACACCTGGCTTGAATGGCTTGTTTGGTTTTTTTTTTTGGTCTTTTTGAGACAGGGTCTCGATATGTAGTTCAGGCTGGCCTTGAGCTCACTTTGTAGCCCAGGCTGGCCTTGAACTCGCAATGATCCTCCTACCTCAACCTCCCGAGTGCTGGGATTACAGGTGTGTGGCACCATGCCTGGCTGAATGGCTTATTTATGAGGAATGTATACATCTTTTAAAAAGTAATGTGCTCACATTAACTTTTATATACTAATATCATTAATTATAATTATTAATATTAAATATAATTAAATTGAGATGCTAATTTAAAAGTAATTAATATGCTACAGTATTTTGTAATTCATCTCTATAACCTGCATAGATAACATAAAAAATTAACTCTGAGCTGGGCATGGTAGCACATGTCTATAATCCCAGTGTTTAGGAGGCTGAGGCAGGAGGATCACACAAGTTCGAGGCCAGCCTGGGCTACATAGGGAGTTCAAGGCCAGCCTGATTACAGAGACCCTGTTTAAAAAAACAAACAAGGCCAGGCAATCCCAGCACTCGGGAGGCTGAGGCAGGAGGATCACTGTAAGTTTAAGACCAGCCTGGGCTACAAAGTGAGCTCAAGGGCAGCCTGAACTGCATAGGGAGACCCTGTCTCAAAAAGACAAACAAAACAAAACAAAACAAAAAAAAACAAAAAACACAAACCCAAAAATATGTATTGAGAAGAGACTTGTATTCTGGTAATGTCTGGTAATACCTCAGTTACTTTCTCGTTTCTGAGACACAATATCGGACACCCACAATTTTAAAAGGGTTACTTTGGCTTACAGTGGTAGCAGTTTCAGTCCATAGTTGGCTAGCTCCAGGGTGGGGTGGCAGGGTAGGGGCCCTGGCAGGCAGGCAGGCAGCAGCAGGTGATTAAGGGAGAAAGAGGGCTATTCTCTCAGGCCAGGCCCACCAGGCTTTACTGTGCCGCATCACACCCCCACTGTACAGTGGAGTGATCCACTATCACTCACTCAAGATTCAGCCACCTTCCCAAAGCCCCATCTGTGCACAGATGGGGTAGTGGGGGACAGATAGATGTCAGCTGTAAGATTCTACCCCTGGCCCCCAAGACTCATGCATGTCCCTCTATGCAAAATGCATTTAGTTCATCTCTGAGAGTTGCCAAAATGCTAATAGTTTCAGCACTACTGAAAAGTCCAGGCTGGGGATATAGCTCAGTGGAACAAGCGCCTGCCTAGCAAGTGCAGGGTCCTGAGTTCGATCCCCAGTACCGCCAAAAAAAAAAAAGTCCAAATTCTCTGAGATTTAAGACAAATTCTTTGCTGCTAGTACAAAGCTTCGTGGCTTCTTCATCAGGCCAGCTCTGCTCACTCCTTGCAACTTTCCTCAGATGACCCATATTCTTGGCTTCTCCAGGGTTTCTAAGAGGTCTTCACTGCACTTTGGGCCTCACACTCACAGCCTCACCCACTGCCCTCTCAGGTACACTGCCTGGCCCTCCAGACCCTACAACATGTGGATGATGCAGAGGTCTGCCACCAGCTGGAGCAGCAGCCATGCTTCCTTCTCCCTTGTGCCTGGTTTGCTGAGCACTTGGAACCAAAGAACAAATTCTCCAGGTTGCTGCAATTCTAGAACATGGTGCCCTGGGGTTCTTAAACGAAGTCTCACCTTTGCAATTAGAAGCCAGCAAAAGGCAGAGTCCTGACAGTCTTGTGATGCCCTTGGGCCATCTTTTATTGTCTTCTTCTGAAGCATGTGGCTTCTTAATGTTATCTTTTCCGCAACCAAATTCTCCTTTGCTCTATCTTTCTACACTTCAACTTTACTGAAGCTTCCTTTCTGGCCAAACACAAAATTTGGGGCCAGGGTGGTGGCACCAGAAACTAACTCAGGACCTTGCCCTTGCCAGGCAGGTGCTGTGCAGCTGAGCTCTATTCCTGGCCCCACAAAACTTTGGTGTTTTCGAGACAGGGTCTCGCTGTGCAGTTCAGCCTGGCCTTGAGTTCACTCTGTAGCTCAGGCTGGTCTCCAACTCACAAGGATCCTATCTCAGCTTCTCAAGTGCTAGGATTATAGGCATGCGCCACCATGCCTGGCTCCCACAAAACTTTTTAAATCATTCTGTTGGCTGCTTGCTTTGGCAGCACATGTACTATAACTGGAACGATACAGAGAAGATTAGCATGGTCCCTGTGCAAGGATGCCACACAAATTCGTGAAGTGTTCCATATTTTTTTGCTGGGTAACCCCAAAGACTCGACCGGACCGATGGCCTTGAGGGCTTGTCGGTGGGTCTTGACCATAGTGAACCTGGTTCCCTGCCTATCATCTGTCTCTGAGCATGGGTGCTTTTTCACCTCCTGCCATAGCAATTTGTGTGCACCTGTATTTGTTACAGCATAACTTGAAGTAGCCATGTCTCTTCCCAAAGTGAGAGCCCAAGGTAGTAAACAGACCCAAAAGTACAGTTATTATCAGAAGGAAGATGACTGATTGGGTGGGAAAACAACAAAGATGAGGGTGGAGAAAATTGATTAATCAAACGAGCCATCATCTGTATAACTGAACAACAAATGTGAAGATTACATCATGTAATACAGCATCCAGTGTTAATTCCCTACTATCTTCTCTATAACTTGGTTTTTCCTTTATTGTTTTTGTGTTAACTAATGTGAAGATAACATTATGTAATACAGCATTCAGGCTAATTGCCTGCTATCTTCTCTATAATTTTGTATTTCCTGTATTGTTTTTGTATTATTCTGGTTTATATGCCTCCATCCTTTTGTCTTTAAAATAAAACATTCTGTTGGGCCATTTGCCCTTGATTTTCAAGGTGCTGCTAGCTAAAAGCCCCCAACAGTAGCCACACTACTGCCTCAACTTTGTACTGCCTTGAAATTTCTTTCTCCATATTCATTGGCCTACTGCCCTTAATCTTTTTTTTTTTTTGGTACTGGAAATTGAACTCAGGACCTCACGCTTGCTAGGCAGGTGCTTGTGCCACTGAGCTATATCCCTGGCCCCTGCCCTTAATCTTAAGTATCCCACAGTGTCTCAGGACAGAAGCAAAATTTAGACACATTTTCTGGCCTGGAGTCCACTTGCCACTGTCCTTAGTCTCAACTGAAACCTGTGCCTGGTCTATTCTGCCTACATTTCTGGTCATCAGTAGTCTGGTCTTCTGAGCTCTGATCAGAATCTCCAATTGTGCAATCCCAGCACTTGGAAGGCTGAGGCAGGAGGATTGCCGTGAGTTCAAGGCCCTGCCTGGGCTGTACCATGAGTTCAAAGACATCCTGAACTACATAGGGAAAACCTGTCTCAAAAACAAACAACCAACCAAAAAGAAAACAAGAAAAATAAATCATGCTCATATCACAGGATTTTAGGGCTACTTCTCCAGATGGCATCTCCAAACCTTTCCAAATTACTCCGGTGTTCCAGTTTCAAAGGCCTCTGAAACACATGGTCCAGTAGCGTCACAACAACCCCATTTCTCTGGTACCAAAACCTGTCTTTCTCATGGCTGAGACATAATACTGGACATCTGCAATTTAACACATTCAAGATGGGGCTGCAATTCCTGTCTTGCTGCCAGGCAGCTCTAATTTGAGTTTGATTGCCTGGTGTTAGGTAATTAACCTGTGTTAGATTGCTTTGTAGCACTGGTGGTACAAGCCACCCAATGAAACAGTCATGCATGTCCCACCAGTGGTTCAAGCCAGTGGAAATAAATTAAAGAAGTAAACATTCATTTTGGCTGTTTGTAGAGGTCTCAGTCCTCTGCAGGATGGCTCCAAGGCAGAGGGGTAGGGCAGGCAGGAAGTGGCAGGGGATCAAGGGAGGAGGGACATATCCTTCCCTGCCCGGCCAGTGAGCCTTCTGTTCCCAGCAGGCTTCACCTCCCAACCTGCCTCCCAGCTACAAACCCATCAGTGGACTGACTAATCCAGTTCCACACACCCACAACTGTCACCTCCCCGAAGCCCTACCTATAAACACATGAGGCTTTAGGGGGACACCAAGATATAAACCCTAACATAATCTGATAGCCACTTTACTCTGATGGTTCTATTTTGCATATATAACTTATTTATGTGTTTATTGTTTTTTTTTTAACTTTTAAAACCAAAGTATTTATTTTGAGTAATCGCTGAAATTCTCAAGATGAACTGGATGCTGCAACAGCTGCTCTCTTGGTTTTAGGTGTTATTCCTTCATGGGATCCATGCCTGAATCTGCGATACACAATTTTTAGGTGCCTCATCCGACCAGTTCTGGTGGCATTTTGCCTTTTAGCCTTTGCACTCCAGTTATACTTTCTTTTGCGCTTGGCAAGATAGCCACATTTGCCACAGGGTGACTTTTTTTTTTAAGGTTTCAATTGTACTTTACTTCTTCAATATGCCAAATTTTAATGGATACAGAGCACTTTTACTTGGCATCAATTACTTGATTTTGAAATAATCTAGCTGTATTATATCAGCTGGCCTGATTACTGATCTCTCTGTTCCTTTGGGGTGACTCTGCCAACAGGAGAAAGGTTCCATTCTATTCGGATTTGTGTTGCTGTATATATCCATACAGCAATATAGAATCTGGCTCCACCAACTAATATAGCATTACCATATTTGTCATGGAAATTAGGTATACGTTTCTGGTGGCTCTGCCTTGCCACCATTTGCTGAATGCTTTAAACTGGAAGACGATGGCCCTGAATCAAGGCCAGCAGTTTTCTGTGGCTGTTGGTTTCAAGCAGGAGCCTAAAGTGGTATCTTTCTATGGTCTGTTGGCCATTTCAGAACTTTAGAAATGTAATGGTCAATTCACTAGAAAGTAACAAATAACTAAATAAATTTTATGAGAGGACTTCAAGATGGCGGACCGGGTAGGCAGCAGAGAGAACCTACCGGAGGAATGCCACTCAGACAAAGGACAGAAGGGAAAGAGGTGGGTATCCTGAACTCAGGAAGGATCTGAAATGGGAATTGAAGCCCGCGGAAAGACTAAGCAAAACCTCTGCTGGAGCAAAGGATCGGAGATTCCCCCTGGCACAGTCGGGGGGACAGGAGAAGGAGGAAGTCACCGCTCCAAGCACACCCATGGCCCGCGCCCTCGTTCCAGCATTCGCAGCTTCAGCTTCGGAGGCCCATGCTCACAGAAGCCTCCCGATTCGGCCATGGAAGAGCGGAGTTCCGAGAGCTGGTCCAGGGCTGGAGAGAGGAGGGCGCAGCCAGGAAAGGAGGCAATGGCGGTCGGGAGCAGTTGTCAGACCCAGTGTGAGAATGAGAGGTTACGACAGCCACTGGGGCAGAGTCCCCACCCTGCGGCAACCTTCCTAATCAGCGCCTGGAGAGAATCAGTGCAACTAGTACACAGCCCACCACGCCCGGCTCTGTGCCTGCCTCGAGGCGGTGGCCCCCTGCCTCTCCGCTGGGTGAGCGGCTACCAGCGGAGAGCAGTGGGGAACCTCGGTGGCTTGCCGCAGTGGCTCCCAGGGATCCAGCCAAGGAGCAGACGGGGCTCCAGCACCGCAACGGGTGGGAGATACAGATGGAGGTGGATCGCGTGGCTCCACACCCTTCTCACTCCAACATAAGGCAGGAAGCACGAGCTGGGTTCCCGGGACTCAGCTCCCACCCTGAGCTCTCTCTGGGAGCACCACCCTGAACTCTCTCTGGGAGCACCTTGAGTCTTGGCGGCTTGAGCAAGCACCACCTGTTCCTGGCAACAATGGGACGAATCCACGGTCTTCAGGACTCACCCCAAACTATTAATGTGAGCACCAAGAGGGTCTCCTTACAGCTTGCACATATGAACCTTGCATGAACCCATAGCAACAAATTAGACAAAAAGCAGCAGACCGGGAGTCTGAAAAACAACAACATACTCCATACAGCAGACCCGAGAAAATCCTCCAACTCTATTCTAGAACTAATCTTTAAACTTAGTTCATACCCTGAACTAACACAGTGAGAATGGGCCGGGGAGATTTCAAGCCCTTATACCAAGCATTGTAAGTTCATCCAATGCCCAGCTTCAAGGGGTGGGGAACGGTAATACTGGAGATCAGGAGGAGGGAGGAGGAAAAGAAAGGGCCTCTGGCATTGAGGCAACAGGACAGAGCCGAACGGGTCACCGAGGGCACCCCTACAGGGGCCTGTGCCCTGCGGATCTGCTGCGGGCCCCACAGCTGCTCCGCCGAGGGCCCCGCTCCCCCCCATATCATGGTGACGGGGCATAGCTGGGCAGCCTGCTGTGAGCATAGGTGCTTTTCCACTCCGACCATGGCAGTTTGTATACACCTATGTATGCTATAGTATAGTCTGAGTTAGCTATATCTCTTCCCAAGGCGAGAGTCCAGAGGTATAGATAAACCCAGGAATGGTTATTATCACAGGGAAGATCACTGAGTGGTAGGGCAATGGAGATGAGGAAGGAGAAAAGTGAATGATGAAATGGGCCATCATCTGTGTAACTGAGTAACATGTGAAGGTAACATTATGTAGGACAGCATCCAGAGCTAATTCCCTTCTATGTTCTCTATAATTTGTATTTCCTCAATCGTTTTTGTATTAACAGAAGTGAAGATAACTTTATGTTATGCAGCATCCAGTGCTGATTCCCTACTATCTTCTCTATAATTTGGTATTTC